>ML119793.1:0-102333 GCA_003788565.2 Ascobolus immersus RN42
CTCTCCTTATACTGTCCTCTACTTTATCACTTAGTATTCCTTTACTCGTAGATAGTTGTCCGATTTCTTTCCTCGCCATAGCTAGATAGGCTGAATGCGATTATGATTTAAACAAAAAAAAAAGCAAGCAAGACTGGTCTTTTGAAATCCGCTTAGTAAGCGGGCTCCAGTCTTTGCAGACTGGGATTGAGGCTAGTCTCGTGAACCAGCCGGTTGAGTTTTTTTTAGATATTGTGGCGTTGTGGCTGATACTTGGCAATATTATGTAAATGCTTATAAATGTCAAAAAGGTTGCGGAGCAAGATTGAGGCTAAGAGCAAGCGGCGTACGTACTGCTTAAATTTCTCAACATCTATCGTTTCAAGCTGATTTCATACACAAACGCTCAACCTATTGATCATAACCAGTTCGTACATATACACAAGCCAGTATTTACTTAACCTACATATATGTCGTATGTAAACCTCGAAATAACCGAAAAGCTTCTCGATAAAGAAAACAATGCATTAATGTGGATTAGATACCGAGATAGCCGTGGATTTCTAGTGAATATGTATCCTCCCAATAATCGAGCTCGTGATCGTGCTGAAGTTGGATGCTCCTACTTTAATGTTAGACTTCTGTTCGCGACATTCCTCCTGACAAGGATAAGGTACCATTTTATTCGTAACGTGCGGAAATTCTGCGTTCCATGCCGAGATGAACCAGTAGTAGCTGCCTTTTCTCAACCTAAGGGTTTGTGAAGTATCTGGATTCCTTTCTTTGTCCATTTCCTTCAATTATTAGCTTTTGGGAGTACTCAATCAATCTCAAGGAATACTCACATCAGTAACTCTACGAGAACACAGGTGGTGCGGCTTGCCACTCACTGGTTGCATCGGGAGCCTTATGGAAGATGTACTCTGCAAAATGCTTGTTCTCACGAAACAGATTAAGCATATCATCCGAGTCCTCACGGAGCTGGTTCAAACGAGAGGCAACAAAGGAAAGGATAATTTCTTGGATACAGTCCATCTCCTCTTTGTCAGTCGACAAGTTCAAAGAGTAGGACGCATTAGCTCCTAAACGTAGTTAGTGATTTGCAAATGTCATGGAAAAACTGGGCTTCAGACCATCGGGACTGTCTAGCAGCTTGAATGATGCCCTTACGAGCGCTGCAGCGAGGCCCGCGTTCAGAACTCGCAGGCCAAGGAGCTTGTGAAAGTTCAGTGCTGCCCTCTTTTGAAGGTTCTGTGAATGTAAGGTTCGAGCTAACTGATACACACGCATGTGGTGTTCTAGAACTGGCCCACCTGTTCCAAATGGTGGGGAGCTTTCATACTCGTAATCAATCCCAGTGTGAGCAAACTCAATGAATGCACGGAAGGCGGCCTGAGAAGGAATGAAGCGAGAAGGAATGTAGATGGAATCGAATATGCCTTGATCGCGGCTGCTCAAAAGACTGACTGCGTGCGCCCGTGTTTCATCATTTTCTGTGTTTTCTGCCTGCTGTACATCAGCCTCAACTTTCGGCTTGATGAGCATTTGCTGTGTCTTGTTGTTGACGAGAATTGACTGATCTGTCGGTTCCAGAGCGGCATGCTCGTCGAGAAGCGCCAATTGCCGAACAAAGAATTCTGATGATCTTTCCAACAGTGGACGATGAACAACGTAGGGCTTCTCAATGCCTGGTCTCGAAGATCCACGGATGCAACGGATTGTCTCATCTGGATCTCTTGGGTCGTAGGTGTAAATGCGGACAACGGTTGAGGTAAACAAGTCGGCCGCTATCGGAAGTTGTTCCACCTCGGATGTCTTCCCTTCCCGTGTGCGCTTCTTGGTCGGAAGTTGCTTTTCGGTGTCATCTTCCTCTCGAAGACGTTTGCTGCTTGCTTTCTGCGCTGACTGCGAACTTGGTGCGACGGAGTTCATTTTGAGACGTTGTGGATTCGTCGCATGAACTATAGTAACAATGGAAGCTTGAGACAAACACAGAATTGTGAGCGGCTTGAAAATCTTTCAGCAACCCCTCCACCTGAAACATTCTCTCTCGGAGATGCTTTCCCAAGGCTTGGCAGTCCTTCCAAAAGCAAAAATTAACGTAGATCCTCATCCACTGTATTTTTCAACTGCCGTGACTCTGCAGCTTTTTGTTGTGCTCGCTTTTGACTGATTCTAAGGGATCTCTCAAATAAGATGAATATAATTTGGAGCTTCAATGATGAATCTGGAATGACTCTGGCGAAGACTGCATCTCCCCTTCGATCAGATTCCATCTAGGGGCGGTCACGTGCAGGTACAAGTATCAGGGATATGAGCACAGCTAGTCTATATGCTCCTCATCTATCCGTACTCAGCTTCTCTTCGATTCTTGCTGTCATATACAGTTGCTTACTTAAATATAGAGTTGATAAAATCATACAAATGGCATACATGGCCGTCATCCAACTTCGAACCTCCAAACCCCCAAACCTAATTTTAAACACCAGGCTACTTTATCTCCTCCCCTTCGAATTCCTTCACCTGGAAAAGTACCCTCTTTTTTGCGCCGCTCCTCGGAAAAATATAACACCGTTTGTGATAAAATTATAGAGACCCCCTGATAATTGGATCCGAGTTCGACCTAAACCTACTAAGAGATACTCAGGAAAACAGAGGATCTTTGAGAATGGTCAACGATGCATCTCCTGCAAACTGAAGGATATCCGATGCAAACTCTGGGATTTGCTGAAATAGCTCGATAATCTCAGGGTGAGAGCGGAGTCTCGATAAATGCGTAACGAAATAGACGAGAACGATCTCTTGGGCGCAATCTCTCTCATTACTGACCTTGGAGAGTGTGGTTGGGTATGTCGACGGCTTTCCTGTGGGGTTTATTAGAAGCGGCACTCGATGCTGAAACAGAGATGAATGTTACTTACCATCTGGTGCATCCAAATTCTGCCCGTCATAGACCATCTTGATAAGCTTCGCCATAGTGTAGCCTCCCAACGATCCATTCCGATAATAACCGCGACCAAGCATGCTGAAAAGGTTTTGAGCCGCCTTCTTCTGCAAAGTTTCCGCATGCAAAGATCTTGCTAGGCGGTACATTTCCAGATGAAAGATGGCAGCCCCTTCGCTCTGTTGACTTGGACACCAAGCAGTTGCTCTTCCACTAGTCGTGTAATTCGTCCCATTGTGTGCAAACTCCAGAAATGCTTGGAAAGCCTTGACGGATGGTATGAACTGGGAGGGAACATACAATGAGTTGCTATCACGCTTTGGTTGAAGGCTGTTTGCGACGGTCGAGGTACTGCCTGTGGCGACCAACTCTTGTTTGACCTGTTGCCCCGAACCCTTTTCTGCCTTCACTTCCATCTTCAATCTTTTCTCCTTTTTGACATGGCTTTCCGTATTCACAGCATCTGTGTCGATAGTTGCACTCCCTTGGGTCGACGTACGATCGAGGGCTTTCAATTGTCTGTCGAAATACTGAGATGCTCTTTCTAGCAGAACTCGATGAACAGTGAAAGGCTTGTCGATACCCGGTCTCGGAGTGTTGCTTTCTGCTGTGCTTGAGTTCCCTGATTTCCGTCAGATCCACATTCGACAGACTCTCCAAGAAGCCGAACTCACCTTCATTCTGGCCGGCGTCTGCATTGCGGGCGTCTTCTGCACCAAACGGGTCATAGATATAAACCTGCACAACCGCAGAGGTATACAAATCGGTGTCCGAGACCAGTCGTAGTGAACCGACTTCCGTTGATTTTCCAACGGCAACTCTTCGTCTCGCGGAACTCGAAGGTCCGCCAACATCTCCGGAAGCTGGGCGCTTCCTTTTATTTGCAGTTTTCTTCGCATGTGCTCGCTTGTGTTGGAGTTGTTGGTCTTTCGGGACGTCGGTTTCCCTTAAGGTGTTTTTGGAAATATTGATTATCTTTGAGATGTCGTCAAATTCAGCAGGAGAATGGGAGGGAAAGAGTCGTCGAAAATCGGCATCAAGTCTGCCCTGGTGCGTGTCGCGGTGCTCCTTCGACGTAAAGTGCCCAAGTATCTCCCTTTCAGAGCTGGAACTGAATCCTGTGAAAACAAACGGCTCTCTTCCGAATCCTGGGTCCTTCTGGATGCAGTAAGGGCATTCGTAGGTACTATCGAATGGCAGCTCAACTTTAATGGGCGGATCGTAGATAGTGAATGAAAGGATATTGTCGGCGTATTTGCCAGAGCTTCTCTCTGCTTTGCTGTGTGGCTTCATAGTGCCAGTGGTTGGCCAGTCGACGTCGGTCCCAGCAACTTAGATGTTGTCAGTTGCAATGTTGTGGAGCCGATGGAATGGCGTGTCTGTCTCCCCAGAAGAATTTAGAGGATTTGAAAAGGTGAAGAGAAATCTTTTGGGCGGAAAGACTTCAGTTCGTTTGCTCAAAGTAAGGCGACGGAACTTCCCGGTGCCTCAGGATGTGGACTTGGCGCATGAAGCTGTTTAACTAGAGGATCAAACGAGTTTGCCTGTGAGCTCGCGCTCGAGCCTTGAGTTCAAGAGCCGCAGGTATCGGGGAATTCCTGTCTCTGAAAGATCAGCCCACAAAACGTACTCAGGCTGGCCATGGGAACTTAACAGAGTTTCAGATGCTCATTTCGCTGCGTTAGTTTCTATAAGGCTTTACCTTTGCTCTCTATCATCCGCTTTGCACATCCCTCAACTATCTCACTTCCCACCTCATTCTTCTCTCCACATGCCCCATCGTGCAGCTTCACCAATATGCATTCCTCGAGCTTCATCCAAACCCCTCCCTCCAAATGCTTCAAAATGACCTTCCATCCCAACACAACCGGCCCACCCTCAAACAAGTTCCCCTCGAGGACAACGTTCTTCAACACCAAGCTCTTGAGCCATCCCTGCTGAGAAAACAGAAGCCTAGTGAGCTTGCAGCTACGGCCTGCCATTGTCTGCCATATCTCGCTGGACCTCCCAGTTATACTCGTCTCATGGACTGAAACGGCATCCTTGATCCGCACTCCCTCGAGGTGGAGACTTGTGAACTGTACATCCCTAACATCATGTGGCCAAAACAGATACAGTGGCAGATGACAATCACATTCGCCCTTCCTCTTGAGCCCAGCAAAAATCCTCTTCCACCCATAAGTCCTCTCATTCCTTGTTGTGTCCAAGTACATTGTAGCCGCAGGCTGATACATCACCCCCACTCCCGACATAGACTCCGACTCAACCGATCCATCGAACCAATCCTCACTAAACAGAGTAATAGGCTTCTCCGTAAACAGCCTCGAAAAGAACGAGTCGCAATTTTTCCAACCCTCAGACTTGCCCCTTTTCCGATGCACCATCAGCCTGTCTCCCTTGTGTCGAAAATCCCGGGTCTTCAACACAATTTGTGGCCATGTTGCCCTGACAGGGTTGATGGTATGTTCGACAAGGCGGTGGATGTCAAATGGATGAATGGTTGGACAGTTTTCTTCGGTATAATCCCAGACGGGGAGGTGAACAGTACTACTGATTTTGCGTTGAAAGGCGGAGAAGTAGAGCTTGGGATTTGCGCTACGGCAGCTGGTTGGGAAGAGTCGTAGACTGCTGAGATCGAGGACGATGCGTTCTAAGTCAGGAGCAAGGTTTTGATAAAAGGCGAACATTCGGAACTCGAAGTAGATGAGTGTATCTGGATCGGGAAAATAGGGTTCGATGGTTGGGAAGAAAAGAGATAACTGCCGGACTCGGCGAAGACGCTCATATGATTTGGGGACACCAACAATGTCGAGCATCCTATCGGCAAAGTTGAAGAGGTATTGCGGGTTTCCTGGGTGTGAGAAGGTGAAGGTATATGTTGATAGGTATGACCGCGCAATACCGTGAAGGAATCTGTTAACAAGAGAGAATGCCTTGATAGACTCTAGGTCGAGAGGATCGAGAAACATCCAGATGATTTCGACTGGCAAAGTTAGGAGAGAAAGTGTAACTCTCTCCGTCACAACCGCCATAACAATACGAAGTAGTTGAGTTTCCCTGACTAGAATCCTTGTAAGCTTCTCTCCTGGTCTTAACTTTTTGTGGAATACTTACTAGAAACCCTCGTGCTCAGTATTACCGAGAACCTCACGAGTTAAATACTCTCTGGCACGATGTGTGCTGTCTAGACACCTCTAGTGCTTTTCAGCTGTATTGTCACTTTTATATCGGGACATCACAAGTCAGATGTGTAGAGGTTGAACTGTGCCAAAAACGCACCCCTGAATCGGCAAGGCACAATCAGACTTGCCCGCCTCCTCAATCTAATTCGCGTGGCTGTAAGTAAATGAATGCAACAATGCGGCGTAGTTCAAAAGCTCAAGCTAGGCGGTCGGATTTGCTGCTGCCAGCGGATGAAGGCCCATATTCTCATTGACCATCCCGATGGGAAGTTCTGAATAAAGGCGGTCGAGCAGATGAGTAAGTAAGTACTTGTTTATAAAGAAAGTCGATTGCCGATCACTTCTGTATCGGCTTGATGCCATCCCTATGCTTGCTCTCCAGCATCTGCTTCGCATAGTCCTCTAAAACATCTTTCCCCAACTCATGAGCCTCACGTCCACATGGCCCATCCTTCAATTCGGCCAGCCTACATTCCCCCAGCTCCGTCCAAACCACCCCCACAAACTGTTTCAAAACATCCTTCCACCGCACCACAACCGTTCTACGCTCAAATAGCTTCCCTTCCAAGGTGACATTCCTCAGTACCAGCTTCTTCAACCACCGGTTCAGGTCAAGAATAACCCTCACAAACTGACACTCCCCAGCAAACAACGCATTCCATACCGCCTTATGCATTCTACTCTTCTTTGCCTTCGGAAGAGCCACAGCATCCAAGATCCTCACGCCTTCCAGGTGCAATCTCGAGAGAAACACCCGATGCGGCTCGCGAGGGTGAAAGAGAAAAACTGGTAGATGGCAGCTACACTCCTTTTCCTGGTCCTTCTGCATCAGGCCTGTGAATGTCTTTCTCCAAGCCGACTTCTCGCTTCTATGAACCAGTGGTGTTCCCGCTGATTGATAGATCAGTTTCATTCCCACCATGTTCTTCTCGAATGGGCTTCGATCAGACGGCTCGCCAAAAAGTGAGACGGGCCGTTGCATCGGAAACATTTCGGAGAAAAAAGTCGCGTCGAAGCGGGCATCATCGCGCTGTATATATGGCCCACGATAGCGTTCGATAAACAGTCGGTCTCCATGATGCCTATAGCCCGCCGTTCGAATGATGATTTTTTCCCACGACCGGTCACTGGTGTCGAGGAAGTGCTCGAGGATGCGCTTGATGGTATTGGCATTGACGCTCAATCTAGTCTCAGTTTCCGGGATGCTCTCCATGTCAACTGGAGGCAAGACTTCGAGTGCGGTAAAATCGAAGATGACTCGTTCGTTGTACGGGAAAAAGGAGCGATGAAAGACATACATCTTTACTGCGAAGAGGACATCGTGCTGTGAGTCGGGGAAGAGGTAGTCGACAGTGGTGAATCTGAAGTGTGTCTGTCGAATCCGATCGCGCCAAAGGCAGTATTTGTCATCGTCGGCAGAGGGGCCTTCCCTGTACGGCAGCAGATCCACGAGATTGGGGAGATACTGAGCGGTACTGCCTATATTAGGAGCTACAAACGTCGCAGCCGAAAGAGCGGCTCGAGCAACAATGTAGAGAGTTCCGTTGACGAGAGAGACATTCTCCAAAGACTCCAGATCCAAGAACTCTGCGATCATCGCTAGAAGCTCAATGGGCAAAGACAGCAGAGTGCGTCGTCCCTTTTTCTCAGTTTGCCCGGCGTTGTGAATCATAGCCAGTATAGCTACCGATGAACTGGGCGGTCGGGGTTGGTCTGAGCCGTTCTAGTTGACCTGTCAGCCGAATCTAGGGTCAAGCCGCTTGATGTGAGATCCTCACTGAGTTGATTGGTACTACTATCGCGATTCAGAAGTGTTAAAGAGTTGTGCCTCAGACACCAAATACGAGAACCGGAAAGCCGAAGTGGTATGGGGAGAGATGGTTGAGGCACCTAATTATATAAGAAGTATGCGACAGTGACATGATCTAACAAATCCAGCCCTCGGGCCTCAAGGAAGCTGATGAAGATCCAGCCAATCCTTTTCAGCCTTCTCGGGACGACTGCGGGATGACAGCATTGAATATGTGCAAGAATGCGGCACAGTTGTGAATCAGAGTTAAAGGCGAAGCTGGAGCTGGAGCTTCTCAACTCGTAACCTATGGGCAATCATCAGCAAATATAGGAGAAGTGTGAACCGATTTGGTACCTACATTTGCAAGTAATCCCATTGATATTACCGACGTTTAAATAACAATAACTCCGATAGTCTAAATAATCGTCCCTATAACCACTAGATGACCATCATGAACCACATTACCATTGAAGGCCTCCCAACCCCGTTTCTCTCATATGTTCCCCCAGCAAATCACTAAAATGGTCCAACAGCTTACCATTCTCCGGGCAATCTACTGGCCCTTCACCAGGGGTAGTACCAGCAACCAGGTCGGCAACAATGTCCTCAATTTCTCCTGTTTCCTTCTCTTCCTGATCATCTTTTTCCTCGCCATCCTCCACCACCTCTTCCTCACCATCTTCCCTCTGCTCCTCCTCCAGCATCTTCTCATACCCCTTAATTTTGTCAATGCGCATAACCCTCGCCAGCTCCTCGCTGTCCTTCCAGTTCCAGTCCTCTCCAAGCTCGTGGCTGATCCTATCCATAAACAAGTCCCTCTGTCCCCACACTTCTCCCACAAGACCGATAACCATATCTAGGGTTGCAAGGGTATTCGCAGTTGGACGATACCTTGGGTCGTAGTAATGGTATTTCCTCCTCTTCATCTCAGCAATATAAGCTGGGTCCTCAAAGTCCAACTTGCTGACATCGATATAGCCCGCCTCATCCTCGAGCTTGTCGGGGACCTTTCCTAGCTGCTTTCGATCTTCGAGCTTTGCCAGGACGGTGACGGCCTTCTTGCCAATTCCACGGAGAGTGACGAGGTAATCTTCTTCCAGTTCACCGAAAGGACGGACAGCCATAAAGAGAGCCCAGATCCAATGTGTAAAAGACAGATCTACGTCCTTGCCAGGCTTGAGACGTTCGGTGATGAAGCGGAGCCCTTTCACAGCATTATCGTGAGAGATCGCTCGCAGGAAGGTAAACGAAGGTGGCTTGGTAGGGTCGGTAACTAGCTTGTTCCAACGCTCGACACCGACTGGGATATCGTAGGGGGACTTGGGTGGTGGATTGGAGACTGGAGTGGAGTGGAAAGTTTCGTGGAGGTGCTTGAAGAGTGGGAGTAGGCCTGAGCTACGCCATCTTTCGTAAGGTGTGGGTGGCGGTAGAGCTTTGGGAGGAGAAGGTGGAGCAATGTAGGCTTCATCGAGATCGGAGGTGTCGTAGTAGTCGTAATCGTTGTCGATGGGCGTTTCTTCGGCTTCTTTCCCTTCCGACTCTCCTTCTGTGGACTTGGCGGGGGCTTCAGCTTCGGCATCCTCGTTGTCATCGTCGTCGTAGTTGAGGTAGTCCAGCTCCTTCAGTTCTTCTTGTAGTTCCGCCTCGTAGTTGGGAGCGATTACCCCGCTGAAGACTTCCTCTTCCTCCTCTTCTTCAATCTCAACCTCGTAGCCTCCATCCTCAAAGAACTTGCCTTCGGCACCAGCAACCATCACAGACGGCACGGTCTTTGCCTCCTTTCTCACCATCCTCAGGTAGCTGAGCCCGTCCAATGGGGCGCCCTCCACGTCGGCATCATCACCTCCCAAGTCGAATGCGGCGTATTGTCCGGAAGATTTGTCGACAGGTGCTTTACGCTTGAAGAGCTTGATGGGCTTACCGCCGTGGACAGAGTGTTGAGGCGCGTCATGAGCTTTTCTTTTCAGGCCGGGGAGCGTGGAGTCGATGGGCTCAGATGGGCGTTTCCGCTTGTTATTGTTGCTCTTGGCCATGGTGGTGGCAGCGATGAGAAGACGGGGAACTGGTGACGGAGTTGTTGAGGAGTCGAGGATGAAGGGGAGTGGTTGGTGGGCCTAAGTTTTGGAAATTGGGTTGGGAGAAACTTTAGCGTGTTGCGTCAAACGCACGGGCCATGTGGGCCGCCAGAATCCGTCAATGACGAGCGCCATCATGCATCATGAGTTCTCGACCATGCAAAGAAAGGACCAAGCAATTATAAAAAAGATATCAGATTGTCAAATACTTACCTACTTATAGGTCACCTTTCAATTTTAAGCTACTCGATCATTTTATTACTAGTATTCAGCGAGCTTGATTAAAATCCTGATCAGACTCTGAACTGGTTCCCCGTATTCCAGGTTTTATGAGCTTACCCTAACGCATTCGTCCAAATACCCTAAATACTTCAACAGCTCATTACTATTCGATACATATATCTAAAAGTATCATACTGACAGATGCAGCCACTCACAATTCCGAAGGCCCCATACAGTTGTACGCCCTGAGTCTTCATCCGGTGCAGCTGCTACCAAAATAACGAGCCTCGTATCTCATCTCATCCCCAATCAAGCTTCTCGTTGCATAGGCACTGACGGAAGCGATGCTTCAATAACCTGGCCAACGGGATTCCACAAAGCAAACAGACAAGAACCTTCTAGAAGTAATAAGCCGGAGTTTCATGACAGTCGGTCCTCCGACGGCTTGAGACCTCAGTGGAACTCCAAAAATATGACTCGTCTCGCAGTGACGTAGAATTGGACCCTCTGTAGCACCACATATTTGTGATTCTTCTCCGATCGGTGCAAAGGGACAAATGTTGGATTCCTCCCTTACATACTTCATCGACCCAAAGCATGTCGCTCGAAAGCAAGATTCCTGCAGTGTTATCCATCAGCTGCGAGTCGACCCAGCAAACGGACCTTCGGGACGAGTGGTGATCCGAGACCGGTCATCCAAGTTCTGCCCACTATCTACTGCACAGTCAGCACTTGCCCACCCCACTACAATCGAAACACTGAATAGTGGGGCAATCAGATGGTGATGGAAGAGTTTTCACCGCTCATCATGATCTCAGTGATCACTGGCCTCTTTCGATGTTTCGATGAGAGTTGAGACTGAACAGAGTCATATCGGCGAAGGCCCAAGGAAGTTAGCAGCCCCCGAGGTTCTGGTGCCCACTAATGCAGCTGCAGGCGAGTTCCCGTTTGCGAACGTGCATTCCCATGTTTCTAAAATCGGATTTCCATGGGCCAAAGTTAAGTTCCCCACACTAAAATCGTGAACATCAAACTGCAAAACCCTGGGTACATAAGCAACCTGCCGAATGCTGCAACCGGGGGGGCCGACGATTGCGACTGTCTCGGAGTACAGGTATCCATGTCTGACTTCATCACCAGAGGCCGAGCCGCAGGCCTGCGGTGCCGAGGTTGCGGCTCAATGAAACAGTCAGAGCCCTGTCCACAACGCCGCGCCGCCCTGGTAATGATGTACGAACTGCTGGCTAGTGATTGTCCAGATGCGCTCTTTCGGCAAGAAGTCTGCGATTGACAATCTGAAGTTCAGCAATGACATTGATAAGCAGTAAGAATCCGGATAGATATGCAAGTAGTGTCTGCTCTGCTGAGAAATGGCGTATCTCGAGATGTAGTTGCTGCCAATGAGCATCGTGACTGGACTGTCTTACTCATACGGCGACCTCGTACGAGCATATCCGATTATCAATCCGCAATCCTCCCGGTGCCTCTGTATAAACCTTCCTAACAAGGTGTATCGAATCCGAATAGACGCGCTGACCGCTATCTTGGCCATCATGCCCATCAGAACGCCATGATGGGGTCAGCCACAATATTTCAGAGCGCAGCCGAAGATTGGGCGGTATGCCGAGCCGAAGCAGTGGCGGTGCGGTCAACAACGCCGTAATGAGATGAGAAGTATCTCAAGACAATTCTGTTGCCACTTTGTGCCGGAATAGGCGCTGGATCAGAGGGCTCTGATGCAATACCCAGTGCGGGGAAGTAAGACAACCCCCACATTTGCGGAGAGGCGAGATTCAATTGAGTTGATCGAAATGGTAAGCATCCGAATCCTGCAACCGGTCAGTTTCCAACTAACGAAAGAACGAATACACGAAACAGAGAAGGGGGTATACGAACTCTATCCACAGTAAATTATGTTGCCTGTACTGCAAGCTTGTAAATGCATCTCCTCGTTTGCAACAGCTGCGGCCTCGACTCGAATGATCCTTCAGCTCGCCGCAGATATAACATTCCAACATCGAAGCAAGCCACTTCCCGAGTCCCCGACGCCCTTTCTAGTTCTCCTTGCTGTTTCCGACGGAGGCTCCTCAATATGAAGTGGAAGGACAATATGATAGGTCACATCGTTCCAGCTCTACTGTCTGTTCAACTACACCGGTGCATCTGAAGGGCGTGTACACAAGCAGCATTAATTACTACTTACCGAGATCGACATCACCAAATTGGGACCGAGCACGGTAGATCGGGCATCTCCATAATCAGAAAAGCCGTGAGTGGGATCGAGCATAACACACTCCATCTCGAGATGCATTGGTACTTATACAACCGGGTCGATAATGTCCTCAATGCCCTGCAATAGGTAGCCAATTTCAGAAGTGCTTCATGTCGTTGGTATCGATAGTGTTTTGAATCTGTCTGATAGTTCCATAGGCTCGGGACTGGAGAATTCATACGTCGAAGAGGTCTGTGTCTGTTGGATATGCCGGCAATCTGGAGACGGTCGTTTGAGGTTGGAGCCGAGACAGATCCTTTCAGTAGGTTCCGATGTGTCGGGACGTCAAGAGATGGGAAACCGAATCCCCGGTGGTGGGATGTCGATATCTGATAGAGGCTGAATACTGAAATAGGAAGTGATCGACAATCGTATACATAGAATATTCTTGAGTGAAGTGGGCCCTGGCGATTATATCACTGCATATCAGTTAGTTATAACTTCGAAGGCATACATCGACGGGACTTGACCTTGTGAGATACTTATTCGTGAGTGGGGAAAAGTGAGGATCTAGGAGCTGTATAGGGTATGAAAAGTGGGGTACATCAATGCAAAAATCGTCCCCATACAGTTGTATCCTAGCAAACTGCATAGCAGAGCTCTAGAGTCGGAGCATATGCTTCGGATTGGCTAGAATGTTGAAACCAATTTGACATAGAAATATGTCTTCGATGGGTAGAGAAAAGGCTGAGTTGCATGAAGCCGTCTTTGAATTTGGAGTATGCGGTCCGAATTATCAATTTGAAGAAGTTTCCAATGGCCAGCTTTGCTGGAGAGGTGTCCATCATCGTGATTCTTGTTCCAGGAAAACCATATGGCGACTTGGATGAGGCTCTGCAGTCGGTGTTAACTAGAGCTTCAGGAGAGTTGAAGGAAATGGCGTGAAGTGGTAGTAACCAGGCAAGCGATATGAGGCGGCTATTATGGCCAACATCGAAATGTTTGTTCTGTAACTCGCTCGTGGCGAGGCTCCCGATAACCTCTAAAGAATTGGTTACCCTCAATCCATCACAAACCAAGAGATACTTACTATGCAAGATACTTCTTGAAAGCTTTCTAAATTTACCAGGCCTCACCATTCGGTCCTCACCTCGTGAGATTTGACATGTTTCAGCGGATAAACCGGTACCGAGACGACCTTGTTCCTCGATGCGGCCATGAGGACGACGTCTTGTTGAAACGTTTCCAGCAGCAAAAGTCGACCGTTCCTGCATATGCAGTGAGCCTGGAAGGAATACCAAATACCTCGCCAAAGATGGTATCTTGCTTGCCAAATCTAGCAGTTCTGGTAGCAAACTTTGCAAGCAGTGTCACCGTTCCTGACCGGAACGGTCGGTTGAGCTTAACTGCATCCTGTCAAGGCAAAGAGTCTACCCCCGGAATCTCGGTAGTTAGCCCACATGAAGAAGACGCCTCCGGTCTGGGTACTTGCCTGTGTAGCATTGCTGATGGACAATTGGGTGTTGTTGGAAGGAGGTGGTCCGATTGCGGATTGGGCAGGGGATCAGAATCGGGCTTGTGTAACTTTGGTAGACGAAAACTTTTCCCGTTTTCGGTCAGCAATCACCTGACTGTAGTACGAATGACAAAGCCTCACGTCTTGCTCCTGCCTTGAAACTTGCGGACTCCGGAGCCGTCTCGGTCACCGCTCCTCCCCTCCTCTCAAAGACTCAAATTTGAAGTATCACCAAACAAACCACCACCCACGTTGATGCACCAAAACGGCGCAGTTGCATTCCGGTGTACCCTTTGTCAAACAATCTTTATCTTCTTTCTCTCACTTTCGGATTATATTCTTCAGGACGCACAAAGGATCCAAGCTCGTCTACTTGCTACAGGCAGCCACACGAATACTTCTTTCGCCAATATCGCGACTGAAGCAGTCTACCAAGAACCGACCATGACGAGACACGAGAGCATTATCGAATGGGTTGCGGAACGTGGGAAAGCCTCGTGATGGGAAATCTGGTCTGAGAGATTAAGGATGCGTACTTCACCCGGGTATCTTCAAAAAGTACCCAGGTGCATTGATGAAGGTTGGAGCACCAGATACATACATACCGGCAGTATGTTTTCCCTGCTAATAATGATCTTGTTTGCCAGAAATAGCAATGCAAGTTACGAATCGCCGCTACTGCAGAAGACGAACGAATCGTCTACACCCATTCCAGCCTTATTTCACCACACTAGTTCTCAATACGAACAAGATGCAGCTGGGCGACAACGACAACCGTCATGAAACGGCAACCTACATACCTCTCGAATAACGACGTTCATATACCCTACATCTTCAATTGCAAGCTGAGCGACTGCTTGGGGCCGGAAAGAGTTGTCTTCACAGACCGCTTTGCATCTCTAAGAAGGAATCCCCTCGAAGAATCCATCTCTGTCATCTGCTCTTCCATGTACCTACGACCATGCAAGGCAAGCAATGCGGATATTTGACAGATATCTCCGAATGACAACTGTTAGAAGCTCCACTGTTTCCTGGATCCTCTTGGGGTAAGGCGTCGATTGCTATGCAGTGGACTGTCAACTGTCAGCGGTGCATAACGGCTCACCTTTACGGTAGATCATTGTATGATCCTGGACATAACGAGTTTTGACCAGGACAAGCATGCTTTATGGCCCCCTAAGATCTGGGATACTGGAGCGGCTTCTACGACATCCCATGGACCTCTGCACCGCCTACCCCCATAGGATTCGGGAGCGGTATGCGAGCTCTTCCTACAAGCGCAGTGTAACTATCACTACTTATTTCACAAGCCACACTATATTTCAAAGTGATGATTGAATTTGCCGCCAAAGCTCTTTGTCAGACGTGGGCTTTGTGATTCGGTAAATGGAGTTGTCAAGAAGCCCCATATACGAGTAATTTATGACCGGAAAAGGTATGGCTTCAGCCACACAGGGTTATAAAATGAGTTTTATACTGACCAAGATGTTAGGCATTACAGAGCTCTCAAGGAACTTGTGCTCACCTCCCCATACTCAATATTAGCGAAAACTTTGGAGAATATCTTACAAAGACAGATCGAAGCAAGCAACTTCCCTCAACGTAGACCAACATTGACGAGATTTGCGGCTCATACGACTCGCCTATTCCTTTTCGATCCTTATCAGTCTTCATATGATAATGACTTGGTCTCCTTGTTCAATATTGCCTTTTCGAATGAACATGCCCCTTAGTGGTGCGTCAATGTCCATGATAATCAAGAAGAGTGGCTGCACCCTCAGGCGGCCAAGATATTCTATTATATCAACGTGCTGCTGGTATGCAAAGATATTATCTTGAAATTTCGCCATGCTTCTTCATCCGCTTCCCCTCGAGGCGAGAGACGACTTCAGAATGACGCACCTTCAAGGAGGATTCATCGTTAGCAGACACCTCAGGCTGCACCAAATATTGGCATCCCCCCTCTGGACGAAGAATGCAAAGAGGCTCCTGCAGATTGACCTGAACTGATCGTTGTTGGGCATTGCTTGGGCGCATAATCGGTACAACCATCATGCCTCGAATGCGATATTTCCTGAGCGTTAGCAACGGCTGGATATCCGTCTTCGTCAGCTTTCTGTCAAATCCAATACATGCCCTTGTTTCAATAGGGAGAAACTTTTGACCAGCCATCACCAAACGGATCGGTTCTTGCTGGAGGAGCTTGTGTTGCAGCCGAAAAGGTATATTGATCTGTGTAGCAGTTCTCATTTGAAGCCCTCGTACAGACATACTTGACTGGAGGAGATTATCCGATGCGCCAGGAGGCAAATTGGTTATTGCTGCATAAGAATATTCCACGAGGGACAAGAGATGCGGCAAAGCGAGAGAGGGAAGGGTTGGGATTTTGAAGGATGGGTTACTCATATGCCGTGGGGTTTGCTATCAAAATCATAAGCTTGCTCCAACGGGAAGGAAAGAAAAAGCAAAGGGACGTTTAAACGGCGTCGCCTGACAGCAGAAGCGAAATCGTGGAGCCTCGCACTGAGACATCTTTTCGCACGCTGTTTTGAGTCTCACTCTGCCTGACATCCTTGTCGCTGATCTCTTACCCGCAGCATGCTCGCAATGACTTGACAGTCATGACAGATCTGGGGCGAAGAAAGCGGCCATTGATTGGCAATTTGACCAGCGGAACGATTGGCGCAATATGCGGACACGGCGACCGATTTCAACCTCTACCAATCCATCAGCAAACTTACGATATCCGCACATGAAGACATCACCCAGCATAAACGGGTTCATGAATTCAAGTTGCTGAAGGCTGCAATGGGACTTCCCCTCCGCCTTTTCGTGTAAGCAGCTTGCAGTTATTCCGTCGTCGCCAATGATAACTGTCCTTCGGCGATGAGCACGTCAAGCTGCTTGCCTTGTGCACCATTGGGATGGCATACGCCCGTTAAGATCTCACTCGACTCCCGTACGGCTCAGAGGAATGTCAAGGTGACCGGTTAGGCCCTCGTACGCTTCTAACTATGTAGACAGATAAAAGGAAGTTTGTGTCCGTCACTGCTGTGAGCCTACTAAAGAACGTGTTATCTTGATCTCTTCCGAACTTTGCGGTGAACGTGCTACCTTCTTCGATCTCGCCTACAGGATTTGGCGACTCTTGATGCTCTGAAGCATATGATCAAGCGCCGGTCTGAAGCCATTGCTGCGTGGGTCGTCACTTCCTCACCGGCGAGCTCTGATACAAAGAAAACCCCGGGAGAATACAATCTTACCACCTTCCTCTCTATCGTCATCCAACCTGGATCTAGGAGAGCTTCTTTGCAGAGACGTCTCAGAGTTATTACTATAGGAATTACAGTTGGTCCTCTTCGGAACGTCCGCTTTCGTTTCTAAAATACAAAATCGGAATAATCGAATATACCCGCCATTTTCTGCAACTCTTCTTCACCCATTTGGCAGTGCTCGTACAACATTTGGGACCTACCCAAAGGGATCGAAAGCTCCGAATTTTCAATATCGCATACAACGCCATGCGACCCAAGGCCCCTTCTTGGTTGACGGGTTCGGAAGCAATATTCGTAGGCGACAAACAAAAGTCGAGCGAGGTCCACATTCCTCCTTCTTCCGTGAACGGACTTGGATCTGGCTCACGGAGTTCTGCCCTATCATTCCAGCGACGGCCAGAAGCTCTAACACCAACGACCCCATCACGAAACTTCCGTCATTCTATGGCCTCTCAAATACCATTTGCAATGAGGAAACTAAAGCTACACAGCAGTAGGCCACGGGCGAGCTCTCGGGCTACCATGGCCTCGATGGCTTCGACAACAACGGCATGCTATGAGGAGTCTGCGTACCGAATGCATTTCGATTCTCAGTCTTCGGAATTTGACGTTGCATCACAGGCATCTCGACCAGTCTCACGGTGGAGTTCATCGACAGAGGGAGGAACAATCTCGCCAAAGAAGACGGGACACCGGAAATCGAAAACCAACAGCATCTTTACCAGACGACCAGAATCACAAAACTCGATGGCTTCCTCTCATCGAACGTCAGTCTCGCGAAACTCCATCAGTGTTCTTGGACGGCACAAGAAGCGAGCGAGTAAAAGCAAGTTGGCAGAAGTGACAGATTACGATCCAACGACATTTCGAACACACAGAATGCGACCGAAAATTAGTGGACCTGGGGGACATGAAGCTCTGTATCAAGAATACGACGATCTCTTTGACGACACGCTCGATGTTTTGGAGGATATTCCCGATGAAGAGCTGGTTCCAGAGATGTCGCCATCCGATATTTCGGAAGAAGCTTCAACAGAGTCTTCGAGAAAGGGATCGGAAGCGGGAAGCTTCTTGTTCTTGTGCGGGAACGATTCGCGAAGCGATCACCAAGCCAGTCCAAGCTTACCGAAGATCTCGTCTCTCTCACCACTTCGGGCCGAATTCTCCATTCCGGGCAATGATAAGCTTGGACAGGCAGAAGAAGGAAATCAAGATGGGTTTTCTAGGGCACGAGAGTCTCTCAGATCCCTTCGAAGGACTGGCACAGCAACACCACCTTACAGCAAGCCAGGGTCCTACTCGGAATTGTATTCAGCATCAGCAGCAGCAGCAAATTTCACCACCACCACCACAGGCAGCACGGGTAAAATGGCAACTGCACTTTCTTCACCGCCCACACCGCCACCAAAAATAGACGGTGATGAGATTCATCAATTTGTACCACCTCGGCTTGTGGAAGCGCTTGCTCAGCACGAGACTGCGAATAATTATGGAAACATTAAGAGAAATTCTGCGGAAATGCGCGTCATCTCACTCACCTTGCCCGCATCCACAGAGGCTCTCGATTCAACTAGATCTACAGAGCCTTCTGCCCATTTGGAAGCCTCTTCACCCACATCCATTTACGAAGAAGAAGAAGGAGACGAAGGTCCGTTTGCACCACTGGCACAGCAGCATCATCAGCCTCACATCCACACCACCAATACCACCACCAATACGACCTGTCGACTGCAATCATCTCCGGACGGCTTGGGCATTAGCAACATTCCACCGCCAATTCCTACCCAGTCTGTCCTCCGATACACTCAGCTGATCTCCACACCCACCTCAATATTAAACTACCACCATTCCGCCCAACATTCCGATCCAGGTCAAACAACACCGGAACTGGAGAAGGACGAAGGAGATTCATTTGGTTCCCATACTCCAGAAGAGGCGGATCTCGAGCATAAGATGAGGAGCGACACTGTTACTTCCTGCCTGTTTGAAGAAGTTGATGGAGGGGTCGCCCCATTGTTTTTTGCAAAGAACACCAACATCATGACCAACAACAACAAGAAGACTTTGAAGATTGACAGTTCTGTTGGTGGAGGCAGAACCGTTGGCTCAGTTCCAAACTCGGCACCATTGGTGCGATCAGCCGCCATCAGAGCCTCTGGACAATACACTTCACGCAGGACCATCTCGGGCGTCAACAATTTCAACATCCACGAACTTGAATCACCACCATCGAAAGTCATCGCCCCCACGGACCCTACCTCACCAACGGCTGCCGACAATGCATCTGTCAAGTCACCAGTTGAGCCTCGCATGGTCTCTTCCGTCTACGACTTTTCCGACCTCGGCTTCATCCCAGCCTGCGAACCATGGACTCCACAGTCGCCCGACTCCAAGAAGAATTTCGATTGTCTGGCGGCCTTTATGGTGGAGGAGAAGCAGGTGGTTGATGATGACCAAAAGAGCTGCAGTGATTGCGAAAGCTGCGCATCAGAAGTTCTCGACTCTATGAAGGAAGTTGTCGCTCGACCAATGACCGAGATCTTCAACCCATCCGCCTGGCAATACTACGATTTCAACTTTTGTCCACCCGAGGAAGTTGTTGGAGATGCCACCGTCGCCGAAACCGAATCAGTCGAGACCAAGGTTGAGGAGACTCCAGAAGAAAAGGAAGCCGCAAAGAAGGAACGGGATCTCTCCTACCTTCGAGCCTTCCGTCTCTTCCTCAAACGGTCACCCGCTGCCGATGCCTATATTCAGCGCAACGTGCGTTTTGAGGGTCTGCAAACGCAGCGCTTCCGTGCCCACGTTCGCTCGCTTCCCGTCCCGGTCGGCAAGGGAAACAAGAAGTCGCCAAAGGGGCTCAGCGCTGCCGATATCCAGCATCAGATTCGCGATGATATTATGGGCAGTCTCTGGTCTCTCATGGCTTATCGGTGGTTGAACTTTGGCAAGATCATCATCAGCCCTGCCCATGAGTTGCTTCTTGCCGCCTCGTACAAGAGACTCAACAGAAGAGTCAAGGAGAAGAAGGACAAGAGAGCTTCCGAGCTCTTGCAAGGCGCTCGATTCTCAAGGTCTGATGTTCATCCCGATGCTTCTTTGGGCCGCAGACGTGTCTTGGATCTTGGTGGAGAACCAGTTGGTAAGTTTCATTGTCCCCTCCCTCCCATGATCATCACTAACAACTTCCACAGCCGACTGGGGATGGCACTGCGCCTACGACTACCCACGCGCCAAAGTCTACACCGTAACCCTCCGTGCCCCAAAATCCACCGAAGAAGACTCCTCCTCCTCCGAATCCGACAACGAAGGCAGCTCCAAAGGCGGCGCCAAACGCGAAGAAGACACCCCTCGCGGCCCCCCAAACCACCGCCACGTCTCCGTCAAAACCTTCTGGACCCTCCCCTTCCCCTCCAACCACTTCGACGTGATCAGCGCCCGCACGCTCTACGCCTCCCTCACCAACAACTGCCACACCTCGTCCCTCTCAGGCCGCTTCATCGACGAATACGACCTCGTCATGGAAGAAATCATGCGCGTCCTCAAGCCCGGCGGCTACTTCGAATACAACCTAGTCGACTGCGAAATCCTCAACGGCTCCTCCTCCTCGCGCGAATTCGCCGGCACCCTCGCCATGAACCTCGCCGACAAGAACCACGACCCCTTCCCCGCCCGCCGCTTCATCTCCCGCCTGCACAAGGCCGGCTTCAAAAACGACGACATCAAGCGCGGCTGGGTCTTTGCCCCTCTCGCTCCATCCTCTCCAAAGCCAAAGCCCCTCCCAAAAGATAACATTGTTTCCCCGATTTCGGCGCCAAAGTCCCAGCTTCCGGGCCTGCCGGATATGGTCATGGAGGAAATCAAAGCCGACATGGCCAAGAAGATGGGCAAGTGGGAAGAGGAGAAGGCGGTGCCTACGGGCTGCACTGATGCTGTTGCTTCCATCTCTGGTCTCTTTGGAGGCTGGGCGTTGGAGCGTATGGCGAAGTTGGTTGGCATGAATAGCATGGAAGTCGCTACTGCGCTCGGCGAAGTCGTGAGAGATGAAGTTGGCGAGGGCCGGAGGGCCGGGTTGAAGACGCTTGTGGGGTGGGCTAGAAAGCCTGCTCTTTGAGCTCTCACCTATCTCTACTTTGTTTTGTTTTCTTTTGTTTCCTTTTCTTTTGTCTCTTTTTACTTTGTAAGATTTGGTTGGGCGCGTTTATATGGGGCTTTCTTTCTTGCATCACGGCGTTTTCCTGGAGTTATCTTCTATTTTTCTTGTTCTTTTTTGGTTTACTTACTTTTTTGGTTTACTTACTTTTTTGGTTTGGATGACTTTTTTTCTGCTTGCATTGGTTTTTCATTTCACTGTACATAAAACTGGGCCTGGCGTTTTATATTCTTGCTGTCGTTTCTTTCTTGGGCGGTTACTTTGTTACCACAGCTTTGTTTGGAATACTTTACTGTTGATGATATCTCTTTGCTTTCTTGTGTTGGCTCTGAGTTCTTTTTTGGACTTGCTTTGGGGTGGATGTAGATTTCAGCTATGGATGGCTACTTGATCTCGAGCCTGTTGTTTCTGGTTTTGCGGTTATGAGGTATATGGGTTGGCTTTTTATGACGCTTGGCCTGGTTGGGGCGAGGCGGTTTCTCTTTTGGGAGGGGTTTACTTATATAAGTTGGATCGGTATGAACCTATGCTTCACTCTATCGTTAATGCATGTCTATCTGAGATTGTGTTTTGTGTATGCAATATGTGATGTCTGAACGTGCATGTAGATTGAGGTTATGCGAGGGTGAGCGGGGGTTTGAACCATGGTATGTCATAGCGAATATGGGAATTGCAGCCGGCCTATAATTCATCGTACTTAAGAAAGTATCAACTCCGATATACAATCTAGATGCCAACTTAAAACCAAAACTCCAGGCAAGGGCTGAAGCGTTGCATCCTGGACCTCACACATAGCAATAACAAGGTATTATATCCCAAAGCTAATAATACAGTCTAAATCTAGCCTTCGAAATGCAACAGCCCGCAAAGTCAACTGAGCAGGTGGACCGAGATCCACCCGAGCTCTATACTTATAACTCGCCTCCACCTGCCCACCGTATGGTAGGCATTTACAGCCAGCCTCGCAATTACCCCGCTTCAGGTGCAGCATCAAGTCCCCTTCTCTTGGTACTTTGCATACAGAGCCTTCTCCAGATCCTCGTCGTCTTTATCACCCTTGTCCTTGACCTCAAATTGCAGATAGACTCCACTCCCCGGTTTCCGATGAGACTCGAAACTCTCCTGCCTTTCATTCCCATGTCCAGGGATAAAGTTCGAGTTTCTGTTGCCTCTCAATGTCTCGGCTCCTTCGGTCGTCTCGGGACTTTCACTAATGGTCGGCATTTTATTGATCCTTTCTCTCGATGGTCGATACCTCAGCGTCCTTTGAGTATCGAATCTCTCCTGGGTCCTCTGCTGCCGTTTGGATGCTGCCAAGATGCTTTCGATAATCAGGTCGAGCTGGGAGTCGCTTTGTTCGGAAAGGTGGGAGTGGATACTCTGGCGACTTCGTAGCTTCTTTGTGCGTTTACGGAGGAAGAGAGTAAATAGTGCAAGGATGAGGATGAGGCCTGCTACAGAGCCGAGGACGGCCCCAACAATTGTGCCCTTTGAGATGGATTGGGATGATTCGGAGGAGTCTTGATTTGGGGTTGGTCGTTGTGTTGGAACCGCGGTTGGGATTGAGCCCTGGAAGACGTCAGCATCCGTTTGTCTCGATTTGTATATGGCTGGAAGAGCATACTGTTCGAATACAAACGCCTCCAAAGCAAGTCCCATTCCCATAGACACCATCTGAGCAATCCATCCCGTCTGGAAAGATCTGTGCTGCAGTCTCAGGTGGGGAGATACAGGTGCTTCCAACCTCACTGGATTGCTCGTCGAGCTGATGGCTGGCGATACATTCCACCTTGCAGCCGTTCTTGGACATTACTTCAATCTCTTCCACTGTCTGACCCCGATCCTGAATGCTTGTGAGGCAGTATCCATCAATAGTTGCAAGGGAATTGTTGAATAAAGACCCTAGATCAATGCTGGAGTAGAGTTGGCACCATAAATCTCGATTGCAACCGTCCTCAGTTGGGTCACATTCTTCTTTCGCAGGGAGACATGTTGCCAGCAATTCGTTAGGCGTGCAAGCTTGACAGCAGTCCGAGTGAAGAGGATCATTGGAACTGGATAGCTGTTAGTCAAGACCCGTCCGTAGACAGCTGAAGTACTTACTCGCAGACCGACTTTACCTCCGCCCATTTGCAAGTTTGCATGTTACAACAAGAGATGATGTTTCCCGCCTCGTCTGTGGGGCATCTATCCCCGCAGTCACAATCTTCTCCTTCATCAAGGACCCCGTTTCCGCATTTTGAAGGTTTGCCGGGTAGCTCTGGTGGCTTTATCTCGGGTTGTGGTTGATTCTCTTCCGGCAGTTCAATCGTAGGATCATGCTCTGGTGGCGGACCTGGTTCCGGATGTGGATTTGGGACTGTTGTTTGTTCTGGTATCGACGATATTGGAGGTACCGGGTTTGTTGGATTCTGATGCTCGGAGTCTTCTGGAGGCGGAACTTCGATAACGACGTAGATTCCCGTGACTTTTTCCTTTGGCTCGACCGATGATGCATTGAAGCCGATAAAGGAAGCCGAGCTGAACAAAGCAGTGCAAGTCCGTAGAGCTGTGAAGAGAAGTAGTCGTTTCTGAGTCCTCATCGTCAAATATGCTGGCTGAGCTCAATCGTCAACCATGATGGGTGAAGGTAATGAGGGTTGGAAGCCAGATTGCTGTTTTGTACTGAATCATTTGCCTCTAGATTCGAGTTTGGTCAGCGTTTGATCATGCCTGTGCTGAAATATCAGAAGCTGAAAGTTGACTATACCGTTCGATCCTATAGTCTGGGGTATATTGTTGTTTGAGACGCCTGTGTCGCATGGGGGTGGTTGGAAACAGTGTTGATGCAGTATGTTTCAGCATCGGCTCCAAAGCATTCGTAACCGGCCATGTCAAACGTCCTCGGATGTATTACTGGATAATGGGAAATAATTGGGCGTGTTGTTGTCGTCGATGTTGATGTTGTGGTTGTGAGGTCGGTATCTCGGAGGTTGATCTGGAAGAATGGCCTCGCCAAGCCCAAGCTGTGGAAGGATGTTTTCTCCTGGAGGGGTACCCAAAAGAGAAGTGGCATACGTATTTCACTTCTTTCTGTCATCCTCTCCGGTTAGAAGGTGGCTTTTTTATGTCTCCGCAGCCTTCCTTGAACAAAGTTTCAGCAACTTTTCGGTTCTTCGCCTACAGCAAACAACGTCTTCGCACCGGCCTCAATCGAATTTTAAACAAATATCATATCAGGGACGACTGAACACACTGGCAGCAGGGTCTTTTATTGAGATATAATGGCATGCAATTGCAATCCCCGGGAACCGGCAACCAACTGCTCTTGTCATGATGAAGCAGCAAAAGCTCACCAGCTTCGATTCAAGAAGCGCGAAAGGAATGGGAAGGGCACAGACATCAGACCGTTGCCGGGTCTGAGCAATGCGGATCTCTACACTTCACCAAGTGTCAAGGTCTATCTCTACGACCCGAATGACCCAGAAGATGCGAAGCTTTTTCCTGATCCAGGTCTCAAAGTTAAAAAGGTGCAGGTTGCCGGGTCCACAATAGACCTTGTACAAGGACGGCTACGAGCAGGCATCGATAAGCCTCTCATTCTTCATCGCGCTTTGTTAGAAAGGGCCTCCGAGTTCTTTTCTCGCCAGCTCAAAGAAATGGACGCCAGAGCTGCCGGTAAGTCAGAAAGTCACCCAAACACTGTCACCGATGAGGAGGACAGCAGTTGGGAGTCAATCTATGACCAGGAGTCGGAAAGGCCAACTGAAACGACCACTACCAGCCAGAACCAAGATGCCATCTATATTCCTTCTCGATACATACCGTCATTTCCTGTCTTCATGGCATTCATCCAATTTGCTCAAACGGATGAAGATTATGACTATCTTGAGGGCGGTGATATAACCAGATGTCTAACACCATCGGAGACGGTATTTCATCTGGATGTGTATCGACTTGCTCGATCCTTACATGCGCAAGCTCTTCAGCAGAGATCGGTCACCAACTTGTATGATATCCTGAACTATTGGAGCGAAGACACCTTTACCTTGAGTCCCGAATGTGTCCTAAGGTTATTGGAGACGGTGTACAATCTTCCAGAAGCGCCAGATGGTATGATTTCTCTCCAAAATGCACTTCCAGCACGGTAACTAACTGTGAACTCAGGCAAGGAAGCATCGTACTCTCTGAATCTTTCATCTGACGATAAGGAGATGGACAGCGCTATGGAACTCTTATTGCTCTACGTGGTGACTCGTTTATCAAAGTTTCAGCACAGCACTGATATGATTGCCTATTGTCGTAGGAACAAGGAGTTTGCCGGGTATATCTTTCAGAATGCAGGGTGCGCCTCGAAAAGCATGTGGGATGAACCAGTGTTTTCTTCCCTGTGTGGGAAACGACCTCAAAGGAGATGAAGCTGATATAGTATATTTTATCTTCTTCCTAAAAACTGCTCAATGGGATGATAGTGCTGAGTCCACTGCAGCTCTGGGTCGTACGGAGAGCTACATGTTATATGGATGGATGTTCTCGGTCTTCAATGGTAAAGTATAGTAGATGTGTGCGCTCGATTGTGTATTTTGGGAATGGCAGCCAGAATATGATTGCTTTGTGTACTGTAATACCATCCTGGGTTCTATAGTGTAGCGGTATCACTTCAGATTCTGATTCTGACAACCTGGGTTCGATCCCCAGTAGGACCTCGAAGAACCTAGTGCATAATTACGTTTGTTCCTTACCCACCGTCAATCTGTTTTATGCAATAAGCTGTAGAATGCGTTAACCAGTAAATAATAATTTTTACCTGTGGTATGAGTTAACCAATCGGTTCTATAGTGTAGCGGTATCACTCCAGATTCTGATTCTGGCAACCTGGGTTCGATTCCCAGTAGGACCTCGATGGCCCTGTTCCTTTGGATTTACTTTACCTCTTCTTTTAGAGCTTTTCTCGGTCTACAGTGCACCTTGGATGCAAGTATTGAACGCTTCAAACTTCTGAAAACCGACGTCAGCTACGTATCGCAATTGCTCCTACGACTGTCGGTATTACCAGATCGAAAATAGAATGCCTAATCGTGTAGGAATCCGATCTTCTTAGCTAGGGGCTGCCAGCAGATGATTCTCGTAAACTCTCCGGAGCCTTCGTTTGTAATGGTCTATTATGTCTGTGTTCTTCTCGTGCAAACTGCAAATTTCTTCCAGTCTTTCGTGAATTGGTACTACTTACTCATACATTCTTCCCCATAATTCTGTAAGTACTAAGTATCTGAGGAGTATGCAAGCCTGCTTCAAGTTGCGCCGAAACATGAATGCGTGAGTCGAGAAAATTGCCATGAATTGTTATTCTCCGCAATTCGTGCCTCGTACTGAAGCTCTCAGGCTTCCTCGACCAAAATCAACTACTATCAGCTGATGCTCGTACAATACCTGCGTGCGAATACTGTTTCTGTGATTGCTTATAACACGATGCAAGTCTACGAGTACAACTGATCGTAATGGATCTGGGACCATCTCGAAATGCCAACGTACGTATTAAAAGCTTGAGCTGCACGGCAACATAAAGTTTCTCATCGCCGGTTGCCGAGGTTCTTCTCTGAGTTTCGTGTGTCCTTTCTAGACCTTTGTCTGAAAAGTACCCGTATGACTTCCTTAATCGTCTCGTTGAGTGCGGATGAATTCTGGATTTCGTCTCTTCGCCTGTTCTGATCTTTCGCAATTGTATTGTGCTTTGGGGCAGCCGACTAGCACCGATGGGTTGCCGGAGTCGAGGCTCGAGACGCTTAATTCTCATGCTAGTATGGTGCTTCTCATATGGAGAGGTGTCTCGTGAATGATGGTGGGACCTTGGTAGTATATACTGACGTAAAAGATCCAGAAGAAGACCATAATCTCAGAAGCTTAAGTACTAACGTGAGAAAGCTTCTTTCCCTTCTGTTACAATGTCGGAAACTTGAATGGCATGGCGACTCGGATCGACGGCAGGCCCCGGAAGATCTCGTGTGGGTCTACAGCAGATATCATGCTGCACTCGTGAAAGTAAACACGTATTCTTCGGCTTCTTGACTAGTACTTTTTACTTCTCTACCGTAAGGTCGGCCGATCGGCGTCCCTCTGTACCTGATATATTGGGTTTCTCGTGGACTGGTCCTGGCACTAGATCTAGAAGCAAAAGATATGCGCTATTATTTCCGTAGGGCATTTACTTGTGTACGTGTGTCATGTTGAAGTTCTGCTTCCTTGATCCCAAAGAACTGCGAGAAGCTTCGTGGGTAGTCTCCCCTTTCTTTGTTATTTCCGAACGCCTGCTATAGTGGAGGAACTCAGCCGCCATGAATGTGTGTGCTATTTATGCATGTGGTTATGGCTTGAACTTGCTCATGTAATGAGTATCTTGTCGATAAGCTTCTGAACTTTGCTACCGGGTGTTCATCGTTGAGCTCTCTCGTGTGGAATTCCTCTCGAGAGTGTTGTGTTACTGCTTTCACGAGCTTCTTGGATTTTCTCGTAAACCCTTCTTAGCCCCTATCCATGATATGATAGTACGTGCTTCAAGTGACAGAGTTGAGCTGTACGAGCTCGTATGTACGCCAGGGCTCTTTCCAATTGCGTATTTTCGTGCTTTTATCTCGGAGCTATCTGACCCTGTTATGATAACGTATCTTTCCTTCGTGGGGCCTGTTCAACTGATTGTCATGAGTATAGTACATATTTTTTCTTTCGTATGGCACTCGTTCGTAAGTGACTACTTCTTAAGGCCTGGATAACGAAGGAGCATGTAGGCCCTGTTGCGAAAATGCGTGAATAGGAATGTTTCTATACAGCCCATTTCTCGTCGTATTGGTCGAAGCGCACTTTCTCGCATTTCTCGTAAAGTGCTATACATATATGACGGATATGTGGGCCGGCGAATGAGTTCCCAAAATATCCAAGCATATGCGTCACGGTAGAGAACACCGAGTCCAAAATATCGAACGTCCAGTAGTACGTGGGGACTTCACACCAATGTCAAGCTCTCTTGTTAACGTTCGTATGAAGGCGTTTTCTCAGCTAGAATTTTGTGCAATGATGGCCTATATCGTGTGGTGGATCCATAGTACTCGATCATTCTTATAAGTACGTACGAAGTACAGATGTTGATTCTGAGCTGGCGAGGCAAATACTTGGTCATTTGGGGTCGACCTCGTTCGATCACGGCCTGCAGAACTTCTAGCCTGCCATGACATGACATGAATATCTGAGAACCTGTGAGCTCGTAGCATGGATACTTCAGTTGCGGTTGGTCATGGTGGTGATCTCTCATAATTGTACCGTACGTGTTTTGCACCATTGTATTGCATGCATTGACTGACAAACTCTTCTGGTACGAATTCCGAATTCCGTCTTCAAGGTCTTGATCAAGACCCGGATCCTTTGAAAAATTCGGAAGTTCATCGTATTGCTACACTCAGACATTCTCGTATGGAGAGTTGCCTTGAACGTGGGCGTGGATAGGCTGAAAACGTCTCACGAGTGAAGCCGATTGTAACTGTCAAAGCGTAGCTTGCTGCTGCTGGGTATGGAGGCCGTGGCGCATCTGAAGGAACTGGCTCTGTGCTCGTAACATTGATCGCCTTTGCCGGTAATTTCTCGTGCTCCTCCATCTCGAGGAGGTTTAGTACAATGGCCTGGAAAGACAGGTGGGAAGTATGTTGAGTTGCAGCCTGTTGGATAGTACTACAGTCTGCAGCATGTGTTCAGCCTTTGTACCAGATTGGGTTGAACGTGACAGGCCCCAGGTATATCCATTTTTTATCCTCGAAAAGTCGTGCAGCGTATGCCGCATGCAGATTCTGCTTCCGTCCTACTCCTAGCGTCAAGGAAGATATCGTAATACCTCTTCGATTCGTCCTATATCTTCTGCGGATTGCGTGTGACTTCCGGCTTCATAGGCTCAGCTCGTACGGTTTCATGCGTAGCAGGCTCCGATCGTGGCGACAATACGAGTTCAGTCTGGCCGATGAGACTCGTGAGCAAACGACAGTCAAAATACAGGCTTCTAGTTCTAGTTTAGGGCTACCTCGTGCAAGCGCCTGTGATTTCCGAGTCGGCCAGATTTCGACCGAATGCTGTGCTTCTGCTTGCCCGTACGGCCTTCCGAATCTTCTCATACGTACTTTATAAGCACGGAGTACCCAGGTAGGTTGTTTGTGCTTTAACTTGGACTCGTACGTAGAACTGATCTGTCGTCATTCGCTGTGAGTTATTGCGATTTGCGTTCGCAGTCTCGTGCCGCGTATCTGGGGAGAGTACTTGTGTTTTCTAATACAGGTTAGAAAGAGAAGAAAGTTATGGTATTGTGTACTATGCATGCGTATGGGGCTCTTGCTACTGTATACGCAGTGTCTCTTAAGCATCGAAAGATTGACTCTGGATATTCTCGTTCTTTGGCGTAGGGATGGGTCATGGCATATATCGATAAGCGCGTGACATGCTTCGTCCATCATCCCCGTGAAAAGGTACGTTGAACGTGGAGATCCGGAGGGATCCCACAGCTACAGTGTTGTTGAACGAGAAGCGTTATTGAAAATTGTTGTGGGGAAGGATGCTGCTCTTTATAGTGAGATGCATCGATGTTCCCGTCAGTGCCGCTCGGAAATACCACACGGAGAAACTTGAATTCGCTTCCGGGTTCATCGAAGGATCAAAGGGAACACTTCCAGTCTGGCCGCGGGAGAACCAACGACATGAGAACCACTGCACGGCAATAAACACAGTCACTTCCGTCTTGCACTATAACGCAAGCACGTTATTCGGCAAACCTACCGAGACGAGCCAGCGCAAGTACTACGATCAAAGCACAATCCTGAAGCGCAATGTCATGAAACGGATGTTCGAAACAAGCCAATACCGATATTTATTACACGCTTTTGCGTGGAGACCTTTTAGACATAACATAACAACGGGCGAATAAAAAAAAGAGGATACGAGCTAAGTATAATGGGGATGATAGTCATGACAAAGAGGTAGGTAGGCATAAAGATGTAGTGCCAGGGCATAAGACGGAGCTGGCAAACCGAGCGCAGACATTCTGCCAGTACAGTGCACACAGCTGCATCCGCCCCAAAAATAAGTGAAAAGGGTCGAGGATAAACGAAAATCAAAGTGTATAACCCACATAAACCAAATAAACCAAAAAGAAAAACGTATACGCATAAAAGCCCAACCAACGAGCAGACCCAGGAAACCCAGTATCCCAAACCAGCAATCGCCAAGGCACCAAGCGGACCAAAAAAGGCAGCAAAAGAACGCACAGACCAACAGAGAGCCAAGCAAAAAGTTCGCAATTTATCGCGTGCCGCCTCACGCCAGCCCCTATCCGGCTTAGCCCACATTACCCAATCCAGCTCGACACGTCTCCCCGTCACCACTTTTCTGCACCACCCGAACTTTTCGCGATGCACTTAGGCACCCAATTCACCACCCAACTCCAACACTCGACCACCACCACCCAACGAACGTTTTTGCACCGGAGTTGCGCTGGTTGCACTCAGGGAAGCGCCAAAGTTGACTCGTGGGGATTCGTGCCATTTTCTGGTGCCTGGAGTGCCTCGGCTCCGGCCTTGGGCGGGTGACGGAGTATCGTGGATAAAGTCGTTGAAGTTGAGGAATGCGCCTGGAGTCTGGAAGACTGGGGTTCGCATGTGCGATGAAGGTAAATTCGCCATTGGAGTGCGTGGTGGAGGTGTCATGGGCGGTCCAGTCGAGGTAGTGATCTTTGGAGTTTCGGTTAGAGAGGCGGTAATGGTGGGTACCTTCATGCTGCGATTGAGCTTGCTGGTTGCGGGAGATGGAGAGGTTGCGAGGTAGAGGAGGAGCTCGGCTCCGTCGGCACCGTTCTGGTTGGAAGCCTTCGTACGACGAGGAGGTGTTCGGGGTGGAGAAGAGCGAAACATTGCGGCGTTGGAAGAGCTGGGTCTTACAGGTGATTGCGGTTCCTCTACGATAGGTAAGGTAGCCATTGTATTGAGATTTCTGAATGAGCTAGCAGTATTCCTTGGAGTTCTCTCAGCATGTCCAACATTCCGACCAGACCGACCATAGTCATAACCAGGCGACGAGGCAGGATAACTATAATCCCTCCGCTTCGAACCGGGTGGTGGAAGGAAATCATGCCCGGCATCGGTCCTCGACCTCTTCCTAGCCTGCTGTTGCTGCTTGTTGTAGAGAAGCGCCGAGTCAGATGAGTTGAAATCGATATTCCTCAAGTCTCCTTTCCGCATCGATGAACTCCTCTGTCGACCTCCAAGAACCTTGCTTGCTTTTGGTGTAGGTGTTTGTTTCGCCCAGTCGATATCGGCTTCGCTAAAGAAGGACGCTCGTTGAACCGACATAGGGGATGAGGAAGTGGTCGCATCTGAAAGCCTTCGTCTCCGTAACCGTAACTCTTCATCGATAGTAGGTTCGATTGCTCCGAGTGGGAGAGTCTGCAGTCCATTTTTCGCCTTGTAGCTTGCCAGAGCCAAACGTCCCTGTAGTAATCTCGCCAACTAGAGACAAAAACGGCCATTAGCTTCAACGTCCACAAAACAAAACAAGGTTCCTGAAATCTGTCCGAATCGACAACAAGTCTCATCTTGAAGTCATCTTGCTTGTGTCGCAAGTGCCGTTGGCAGGGTGACGGCAACTCCAAGATGACGAACTGGCCATGTAGCGCCCAACCACATAGGCAAAAAAGGCGACAACGGAGAAGGGCGCAACACTCACTCTTGAAACTTCCGCCCTCCTCAGGACCTTTGCCTCGACAGAAGCAAAGTTATCCAGACTCTCCTGTATCGAGATCGGTGCCATGTTGTCGGGTTTTCGACCTGTGATCGATTCGTAAGGCTGATGGGACGGTTGTTGATCAGGTGGCTGCAATTACCGCTGGAAATGACACTGTCCGGTGTGGTTGGTAGCTTGGAATGCGGCGACAGACTCCCTTTCAGAATGACCAACACATTCAACAATTCCGTTCAGGTGGATGGGATGAGCTGAGAGTAGCGAAGGCGAAACAATGGTGGGAAAAAAAAGTGAAGGTCTTCAAGATGTCGTTATCTAGCTCTAGTCGACAGATTTCGATGGGGTGTCAGGAAAGTCGCTTGTTGTCGTTTAGTTTGCCGTCGTAGTGTGTGTGTGTGTGTGAAATGAAAAGAAAGAGGGGAGAAGGTCGGTAAGAAAGATGGTCGTCAAAGAGGCAAAGTAAAGAATCAAGAATGAGAACGTTGAGAGAAGGAAACAGCGATCATGAGCTGGCCGAGTGAAAAGATGTGAATCTGCCCAACAAGTCGAGGTGGCTCGGAAAATGGACGTCTCAAAGTGTTGTGAGAGGGGAGCTGAATTGAAAGGAATTTCGCTTCTGGCTTGCTGTGCTTTGGCCAGGCTTTCCTGCTCCTTGATTATGGGCCCTGTTGGGGCCTGTTGGTTCGATGTGTGACCTGACAAATAGGAGATGCTCAAATTGGAGGCGCTAACACCAACACGTCACGGAACTCCCGTCAAGGCGCAATTGAGGACGGCTTATGAGCCTCTTATTGATCGTTGTTAGAGCAACCGTCATATATACTTAAACTGGGTATAAAGGGTTCGAGCAAGGAGACTGCTTGTTGAAATTAAGTGTGGGTCGTGGAGGACCGTTTACCGCTCAGCGGATTTAAACTCTAAATGTAGAATGTACTAATGAGAAGATACGACCACCAATGTCCATCTAATATGACATTATGGCCGAACCTTCTCACTACGAGGTTCCAAGTTGACATTACTATTAAACCATACCAGCCTTCGTCAAAGTTCTCAGAGGTATATGTTCAAGTTAGGTCTCAGCAAATGCTAGGACGAGGCAATACTGGTAGAATACAAGAAAGCTACACTTTTACAATCATTACGAATACGTGAAGCGATATGACTTCAAAGAACCACCAGAGACAATGCATGCAGCCCCGAGTATAAAGTGAGAAGCAGAAGTATGTATCAAGAATCCTGACATTAAGTATCTGCAAGAATCAAAGAAGTATAAGGGGATAAGAACAGACATTGAGCCAGACAGCAAACAAACACAAGTATCAAACATTGAAACTCGAAGCAAATAAAAGAAACGCCAAATGACAGAGAACAAAGCAACGCAAACCAGATCGACACTCCTATACTTCGCAAAATGTCGAACATGAAGGACTCCCAATTAATTTGTGTACTCCAGCGCCGTATACGCCCAGATGAAACAGAAAGAACAAGCAGATTGGAATATGCAAAGATGGAATAACTATAGCAAACTCAGATCAAGAAGAAAAGGAGAAAAGAAAAGGCCAGAACGACAAGATGACAAACCAAGACCAGAGATTAGTACCAGCTCAAATGTGACAACGCAAGGAAAATAAAATCAAGCGCCATATATCCGATTCGGACCGCAAAGGAATTCGTCCACATCAAACAGAAAATCCAGAATTCAAATCTATACATCCAAGAGACTCCCTAGTCACACATAATGAACTAAATCCAGAGATCCACACTAAAGCAAAGGAGGGAAAAGGAATAGATGATGGGGGAAACAACAACTTATCAGGCGTAAGAAGTCTGTCGACTCGAGATGTTCGTTTGGTGGCTAAAGCCGCCATTCGGTGCATCTCTAGCGACGGGGTAAGCGTCCCTGCTCGTCTTGCTCGGCCGTGGGGCTGCACGACCGTTCGGCCTGGTCTCGTAAATGCTTGACGAGGCTTGGCTCAGGTCACTGTTTCGCCTCTCGAATTCCGGTAGACGGTGAGTTTGTCCAACTGAATTGATGGGTATATGTTGAGCGGTATTGATCTTTTGAAGGACTTGTGTGCGTCTTGGGCCTTGAGGTAAAGGTTCCGCGTGAGAACCATGAATATGGTGATGATGATGCGCCTGAGGGTGAGGGTGTTGGTGTGCGTGGGGGTGAGCATGAGGATGAGGATGAGGGTGAGGGTGGTGATGGTGGTGATGATGATGAGGGAGTGGTCCTGGTGAGGGTGGTCGTGATTGCCAAGTTGTGGGATATGGGTACATTTGTGCTTCGCGCTCTTCGGCGCGTTCGAGAAATCGAGCTGCAAGACGAGCAGATGGTATCTAAATCATTCAATCAACGATTAATATCGTACAACGTTAGTCAAGCGAGGGCGAGAGGTTCCCACCCCCATCTCTTGGAGATCTGAAGCGAGTTCCTCCGCAGTCAGACTCTTGATTTCTGGCGCAGCTGGGAATCCCATGGTCGTCTGAACCTTCGTGAGGATCTCCACTTCTTTTTCATACTTCTTTCGTTCCAGAATTCGTTGCGGTTTGCTTTCATTGAGGCGGAACGTGTAGTCTACAAGTGTCAGCATGGTCACAACACTAGTAGGCGATCTGGAATTACCTGGAACGAGAGTATCACTGGCTCGTCGTTCTCTCTGTATCTGATACCAGTTCTGGCTAACCAGGCCCAGATATTTCTCCCTAAGGAATCTAATTCCTTGGAAATACTGCGAGTGAATCTGCGCTCTTGTGGCTTTTGTCGAGGTATCCAATGACTGCACGGCATAGTTGAATTTGGCATTGGCGAGTTGAATGTTCTCGTCCCGTCTCTTGTTGACTGGTTCCAGCATCGCCAGTAACTGGGGATGGGTGCCCTCTTCGACCATTCGTATCTCGTTGTCCACTTCTTGAACTCTTTCTTCAAAAATCCTGCCAAAGTCAACACTGAAGTATGCCTGCCGTTTCGATGACCACTCACTTGTCTCTCAACTTGGCAAAATCCTTCTCAATATCGGCCAATTGCTCCATAGCAGCCTTTCTGGTTCCTGCGCAAATGTTAGCGCAGCTCGAATGCTAGCTGGGAGAGATTGTTTTACCTTCTTCATCGTCCTCATTCTCATGATCCTCTGCATCTTCATCTTCGTGCGACGCGGAAGCGGGCTTCTTGATCTTGACCTCACCCGATTTAGGGCCAGTCTCTTCTGACTTTTCACTACCGTGTGGCTCGCTGTGAACGCTATCGACATCCATCCGATCATCATTCTCGGTTCCAGTCGGCGCAGGCGAAAGTCCATGCCGTACGGTGGGGGTAGTCGATGTCTCAGAAATCGCTGCACCGGCAACTGGCTCTGTTTGGGATCTCTTTACCACCGGTGCGATGTCGTCATCGTCTCTGAAGCTGGGAGCCAAAGGAGAGAAAGATTTGCTTCGGACCGAAGCAATCTCATCATGGTGAGGCGGGGAAATACTGCGACCTCGGCCTGTGTTTAGTTTCCGCTTCTTTGCCGGTGTGGGAGAGTTTGGAACTGAAGCATTGTGGGAGTCGCCATCGTTCTCTTGGAGCTCCTTTGTAGGCGAGTCCGGCTCTCTGGAAGTGTGCTTCTTCATGGTGAAGGCGGTAGTGGTCAATGAGAGATTTGACGATGCCGGTGGCTGATGAACAATCTTTGTTGGATTCTTGTACGGCGAGTCTCCTAACCGCTCTGTCTCGGCCTCTGAATCGTCGAGGTCTGTCAAGCTCGAAGAGTCCGACGCGTGTCCGTTCTGTCGCAAACGAGATTGGAATCGTCGGGATGGTGTTGTGGTGCCTGCAATTGCTACTTCTGGACCTTTTGGACTGCGAGTAATCTCAAGGACAGTAGCGGGTTCTTCCAACATCATTCTCGGGTATGAGATGGGAGGAGAGCGTTGGGAAGGGGAGGTGGGCAAGCAAGTGAAAAACTGTGACTGATTGGTGAAGTCCGCGCTTTGGATCGGCAAAGAGGTTTTGGAGTCGTCAAACGGAGCGAGAGTGTGTGAGGGGAAGGGAGAAGGTAGGGTCACAGAGGCATCGACTCCTTAGATGCTGTATGGTTCGTCCGGTCTTCTGAGAAAGTGCGTCAGTTGGATGAACGTTGCGGGCTCGGTTGGTGAGAGCGGAGTCGAAAGTGGGTGGAGGACATCGCGGGTTTCCAGGAGAGAAGAAAAGCGAAACTTGAAGGAAGGAGCAAAGAGCGTACCTTTTCTGGAGCAACGACGACAATGGCTTCTTGGTTATCGTGATTCCTGTGAAGCTCTACCTGAACCGCATTCGATAGGCAAGATAGACTGCTGCTGGTAAGCGGTACGAGATGTCGGGCTGGTGAAAGAAAAAGGGCTGCGTTTGTTGTGGGCTGGGTGATGTAAAGGTTCGCCAGCTATCAACGGGCCTTCTTGTTGAGTTGCGTTCCGATAAGAGGCAATCGGCAAAGGACAAACAAAGTTGGTGAACAGTGATGCAACGACCGTAGTGCGCAGGTGGGAATCCAACTCGAAGGTAGCGGGAAGGTGACAGCTGAGCCGGGGATTGACAGGAGCCGAACAGAGGGTAAGAAGAGATGCAAGGTGGAGAAAAAGAGAGTGGTTCGAAAATAAGTGAAGCAGCTGCCCCGGCCCACACGAACTCACAAATCGACAGCCCACTCACAGCACAGCACAGGCGCGCCGAGCCGAGTTTTTCAGGGAACCTCAAAAGTGCACGGGACCTGGCTCCGGTAACCAAAGATTCCTTACTAAGCGAAACTTTTTGGTGTTCCTGAATTTTTACTGCGCCGGAGTTTTGAGATGCGAACATCAACAAAGTCGAACTTTTTGCAGCACAAACATCATGTCCAAGGATAAGGAATCAGCAACCCTCAGCACCGAGAAGAAGGAGAAGAAGGAAAAGAAGGACAAGAAGGACAAGAAAGAGAAGAAGGAGAAGAAGGAAAAGAAAAAGGACAAGAAGGAAAAGGTCTCGACAGACAAAAAGGATGTTGCAAAGGTTGTGAAGAGCAAGGATACGAAGAAAGAGTCGCAGGTGTCAAAGGCTGGCATTAAACTACTCGCCTCGAAAAAATCGATAGACCCATCTCTGGCCTCGTTGTTCTCTTCAAGTGTGAGTCGCATAATCCTCAATTGCCCCATGTGATGCTTATTTTTCTATCAGGCTGGCCCAGTCGAGCGACCACAGAAGGAAGAGCGAGTATACCCAAAGACGCAAGAGGCATCCGACAATGAGGACGAAGACGATGAACTTTCATCCGCAGACGAGGGAGAGGATCTCGACAACGCCGACATTGAAGCATTGACCGCCACGGAGCCAGTCGCCGAGTCGCCCAAATCAAAGAAGCGGAAACACCGGGAAGTCGAAGAGGAAGACGAGGATGCGGGACTGGAGGGTAGATATCTTCAGAAGCTCGTAGCGGAGGAGGCCAAGGCTGAGAAGAAGAAGGCTGAGGAGGAGGAGAAGGAGGACAAGACGGAAAAGAAGGACAAGAAGGAGAAGAAGGAAAAGAAAGAGAAGAAGAAGAAGACGATAGATGTCGTTGTTCCTGCTGAGAAAGAGGACGAGGACATGAAGGATGTCACTGAAGAGACGGCCGAAGAGTCAGGTTCTGAAGACTCGGACGACTCTGAGGACGAGGATAACTCGGAGGACTCTGATGCTGAGGAAGTTTCCGGTGAGGAGGGTTCTGACAACGAGGAGGAATCAGAGAATGAGAGCGAAGAAGGAGAGAAGAAGGAGGAGGATGCCGACAAGCCAAAGCACGAGTCGCTCGAGGGCGACAAGGACAACGATATCGAGAAATCCGCCCGAACTGTCTTCCTTGGAAACGTCCCTTCATCAGTTGCAACTGTCAAGGTATGTTTGTCATATATCCAAAGTAAAGGATCCTACAACAGTAACGACTGACACAATTTACAGAAAGACAAGAAGACCCTCAAGTCCGTTTTTGAGCAAGCTGGTCCCATCGCCTCGATACGTTTCCGTTCCATCGCCTTCTCCGAGCAAATACCCCGCAAAGCCGCCTTCGTCACCAAGAAGTTCCACGAGAAGCAAACCACCATCAATGCCTACATTGTGTACGAGACTGTCGAGGGTGCCCGCAAGGCTCTTAAGATGAACGGCGCAGTCGTTCTCGATAGACACATCCGTGTGGACTCTGTTGCCCATCCTGCTGAGCAGGACCCCAAGCGCTGCGTCTTTGTCGGTAACCTCGACTTTGAGGCCCAGGAAGAGAAGCTCTGGAGATACTTTGCACAGTGTGGCAAGGTCGAGTCCGTGAGAATCATCCGTGACTCCAAGACCAACGTTGGCAAGGGTTTCGCCTATGTGCAGTTCGATGTAAGTCACCACCTTGAACCATATCCATTGTGAGCAATAGCTAACAATCTCATCAGGACGAAAACGCCGTCGAGAAGGCCCTCCTCCTCAACGACAAGAAACCCGAGCCAAAAGAGCGCAAGCTCCGTGTCGTCCGCGCAAAGCGTGTCAAGCGCCGCAACGGCCCCACCGCCACTGACGCCGGCTACGTCCCCAAGCCCAAGTCCAAGGCCATCTTCAACCCCAAGGTGGCTCCCAAGCAAGCCTCGACCCTCGGTCGTGCCCAGAAGTTGATTGGTAAAGCCGGTGCCGCCCAACTCCGCCAGCAAGTCAAGGTCTTTGAGGGTATGAGAGCCACCCGGGATACCGAGTCTGGTGTCAAGAAGGCGCCAAAGGCTAGAAAGCCAAATGCTAGAGATAAGGAGAGAGCCGCGGCCTACAAGAAGAAGATTTCGGAGAAGGCCGCGGCGGATGAAAAGGCAAAGAAAGACGAGAAGGCAAAGGCCAAGGCTGCTGAGAAGGCTGCTGAGCGTAGGAGTAAACCAGCTCCTGCCGCTAAACCCGCTGCTAAGCCGGCGGCTAAGAAGTCGAAAGCTTAGGCACGAGACCGGTAGAGTGGTGTTTATGGTTATGTTATGTTATGTCAGTTAGAAGTACTATATCATGGCATCAAAAGGCGTTCTAAAAGTCATTTTGTAATGGGAGATTGGATCCTACTATTTCTGCTACCAGTTATGCTTGCGCCTATGTTTTTGATGTATTCCGTGACATGTCAAATCGATTTGGAGGATGATGCCAGTGCTTCAGAGAGCCTGTCTATGATATCATGCAGCTGATGTTAATAAGCAAGTACAAAGAAGGCAGTAAGCTCAGAGAGCCTCTTGTGTAGCCTGCAAAGAGAACCACTCTGCGCCGTCACAATACGTATGCATATATGTGCAATAGTTGTCGCCGTGGGGCATGTAAGGATGTTTTCTTGTGAGCCGTTTCTATCCTGCGCCTGGCACCTGCATTCGGAGATGCAACTTCCGCTAAAGCGCACTAGGGTCTTAGGACCTTCCTCGCACGTCCATGTCAAACTGCAATAAACTTTTGGGCTACAGGCTGGCGCCAGAAGGTAAACACCACGAGGCTTGCCTGACCGTCATCTTTGATATTTCGTTCTTGGACTGTCGTCATGCTTTTGTTTCCTGCTGTGGGACATGTTTTGAACGTTCCGGCCCCTCTGGCTGGCGAATCTCAGAATCCGTGATCACGTTGGTTGCGAGCACGCAATTTGACACCATCCCACGCAAGATGGGAGGGACGAATGGGATGGGCTAGTTTGACGAAACCGGCAGGACTTTTTGATCTGGGAGGAGGAGTCTGCTGGTGATGATGATGGATGTTTTCAGGATGGTACTTACAGGCAGGTCGAAAACTGCGTTTTACAGAAATTCAGTTGGTGGAGGTGGATTCTTCGAGAGGATTAAGCACCGCTTATTGGCATTTATGAGCCTTCCAGACATGTATTCTCCGTGGACCCCAGTACATAGAGTACCCATACTCCTGTCCATCCATACCCTTTCCAGCACCGCCAGTGACCTGTCACTTTGTACCTCCCCATCCTCACCAAGACCCTGAACCCCAGCACTTCCCCAGCTGGTCCGCAAACTCTATTTGCCATGCCCCAGGGTGCAGTGCATGGGCATGGCATTTTTGCGTCCTTGCCGCAGAAAAACATTTCCATTTGTCCATCTTTTCTCCATCTTAAACATGCAGCACCCTTGAAAAAGATCTCCGCGGGTGGCACCTCCCTCCGTATGCAAACTCCTTCCCTTCTACCTCGCCGAACAGCTCCTTCCCCAAACCGCTCCCATCCAGTAGAATAGCAAACCTCGTACGTAAGAATGGTAAAATAAACATGTTAGCATTTCTTATTTGGCTCTTCTGTAACCTGGATGCAAGATGTGGGGAAGCTACCCCAGTTGTGGAGATGGCGAGTCGAGATGGGTTAGACGTCGTGTGGGCTGGGCCTATTGGGAGGGGGGGATTTGAGATGCGGTTTGGGGTTTAAAGGGCGGAGCTTCTCCGGATTTTGAGTTTTCTTAAGGTTTGGCTTTTGAGATTTTTGGGGATCTGCCAGTGTTGCTTTCGTCAGGCTTCGTCAGGCTTCGTGCAAACTCGACGAACTGCAAGTGCACCACACACCACACGAGGGTCAACGAACATCTTTCTTACCACCTGCAGATGCATTTTTCTTCTTCTTTTTTTCCATTCTCTCTCTTTTCCCTTGGGGACTCGCCGGCTGCAATGCAGCTAAGCTTATAAGACACCCTCAGGCTGCAGTGTGCCATACATGATATGAGAAGGTTGTGCTTCTTTTTTTCTTCGTGGTAGCCATGATGCATCCGGAGACGGGATGGCGTTATAAGATGGCAGCCATGGCGATTGGAAGGCTTCTTGCAGACGGTTTTGTGGGTCCAGTCTGGTGGATTCGAGGATATATTCGCAGCCTTGCCCGGGTTATTGGTAAAAAAGGCGGTTTTCGATTACTCGGATCTGAAGATTTCTTTGCTCGAGGAGTTTTTCGATGGATACTAATCTGGACTTGAGATTCACATTCTCGACTGGGTTCAGACAGGTACCATGGAGGGCATGAGAGAACAGAGCCGGTTTCGCTCGACACATTTCGGGTCAATCGTGACCCTATATCGACTTCACGGTAATTCAATCAACGGCATTCACAAGTTCATCAGAATCACAAACCACACAAAAAGCACACTCTACTCTCTCAACAAGACCATAAAGGCCCATATATTCCCTACCTACAACACCTCACGGCAGCATAACGCCCAGGCCATAAACGACAGTCCAAAGAGGATCAGAGAAGAGAAAAAAAAAGAACGAAATCAACAGAACGAAAATCCATGAATATCCCAAAAGTACCCTTATAACAAGCCAAAACAAGACCGCAGCTCCATTCCGAACGAAACGAATCTCTAAAATGACAGCAAGAAGCAAAGCAAAAACGCCGTATTTTTCCCCCAAGTCTACTGGTACCATACAAAGATTGTATCCGTAAAGTAGCAAGCAAGCAACAAAATCAGCATCACACAAGAATCAAAACAGCTCTAAAACTCCGAAATGTACAATCTACTGCTTGGAGCAGCGCGCCAATGCACCGAGCACATCCTCAACGAGATCCTCACCGTCCTCGATACCGCAAGAAAGACGGACAAGGTCATCAAACACTCCAACGGCCTCTCTCTGCTCAACAGGGATACCGGCATGGGTCATGGCTGCTGGAATCTCGCACAAAGACTCAACACCACCCAATGACTCGGCAAGAGTGAAGATCTTGGTCTCCTCGCAGAACTTTCTGGCAGCGGCACCTCCAGCCTTGACACGGAACGACAACATACCACCATGCGAGTTCTTGCGATGCTGCTTGAGGGCAATCTTGCGCTGTGGGTGGGAGTCGAGTCCTGGGTAGTTCACCAGCGAAACGAGCTCAGAGGCCTCGAGGGCAGCGGCGACGAGAGCGGCGTTCTCAGAGGCCTGACGGGCGCGGAGATGGAGGGTCTTGAGACCACGGTGAGCGAGCCATGAGTCGAAAGCGGAAGGGACGGCACCGATGGCGTTCTGGAGGAAGCGAAGGCGCTCGGCGAGAGTATCATCGTTGAGGGCAGCAACACCCATGACAACATCGGAATGGCCGTTGATGTACTTGGTGACGGAGTGCACGACAATGTCGGCACCGTGCTCGAGAGGAGTCTGGACGTAGGGAGACATGAAGGTGTTGTCGACAACGACAATGATGTTGTGCTTCTTGGCCACAGCGGACACGGCAGCAATGTCGACGAGAGAGAGGGTTGGGTTCGATGGGGTCTCGATCCAAATCAACTTGGTGTTTTCCTGGATCAAGGCCTCGACATCAAGCTCGATGTTGCCAGCGAATGTCACCTGGACATTGTGGGCAGCAGCAACCTTGGTGAAGTAGCGGTGAGTTCCTCCGTAGACATCCGAGACGGAGATTACGTGGGAGTTCTGTGGGAGGGACTGGAGAACGACGGCGGTGGTGGCAGAGCCGGAGGAGAAGGCGAGACCGTACTTGGCGCCCTCGAGAGAGGCAACGGCCTGCTCAAACTGGTCGCGGTTTGGGTTGGCTGAGCGGGAGTACTCGTAGATGCCGGTAGGGACTCCGACCTTTGGCTGGGCGTAGGTGGTGGAGAGGGAGATCTGGAAAAGAAGTTTGTTAGGGACCCGATTACGTCAAGAGGCGGCGATATGTTGCCATATTCAAAATTGGCCGGGGAAAGAGAAAAAAAGTTTGACGAGGGCACCGGAGAACCAAAAAAGTTTCGTTTGGTGATGGTCGCAAAGGGACTGGTATCAACGCAACACGAGGGAAACTTACAGGAGCAATGACAGCACCAGTGATGGGATCGTGTGTGAATCCAGCGTGGACGGCTCTGGTAGCAAACCTCTTGCTCTCGATGTCGTGGTGATGAGCATCACCGTTGGCGACGCCGTTTCCGTTAACCGCGTTTCCGTTCGTCACGCCATTCGAGTGGCCATTTGCGACACCGTTTGTAGTTGGAGCAGTCATTCTGAGGATGGGAAGTGTGTGGATTGAGGGACAAGCGGGTGTTGAGGTGGGAAGGCGCTTCTTAAATGTTCTGATAGAACTTTTTTGTTGGTGAGTCGCTAGTGTGCGGAGGAGAGCTGTTCTCGCGCGGAGATGCGGGGCGTCGATGCGGGGCTGTTGTGGATAGGGAAGTAGGGAACCGTTAGACAATCAAAGAGATGGACGGTGATGAGGTTAAGGAGGATGCAAGTGAGCGATGAGATGGAGATGAGAAGAGAGATGAGCAAGAGATGAAATGTGGAAGTAAAGGTCTTCAAATAGATATGAACGCCTTCGAATCGAGTGCGGCTTTGAGAAAATAATAAATTTTCTTCTTTTTCGTTCCCTTCGTCTCTTTTTGAACCAGAAAAAAACAACAAAAGCGGGCTTGGGGGGTAGGAGAGGTTACTGCTAGAGGCTAGAAGCGGGTGGGAAGAATATGATGGAGAGGCGTACAAGACCACAAGTGCTACTAGTCGTTGAGGTGGAGCGGATTGAGATGCGGTTTATGTACTTCGTAAGGTATCTGCTCGACTGCATTTGGTAAGGGCTTGAAGGAAGCTCAGAAAGGTTTGTTTGAGAATTAAAGATTGCTACGCTTGTTTGGTAGAAAGAATCGAAAAAATTGGAAAATCATGGCGCAGAAAGCTTCACGGAGCATGGTGCAATCCATAAGCACTCGACCTAAGGATTGCGACATCGACCCTGACGAGTACCACTCGCTATCATTTAGGTAATCTTCCACCTGCCTGAGCGAGGTAGACCGCCAGATACCGCACTGTAGATGCTCGCCCGAATGCATAATGATGATGGATATCAAGCTGAATGGGGGCAGTAGACTGCTGATTAATTCTAATTGCTATTCAAAGATATCCAGGATACAGATTTGGGGGTTCCGTATCTTCCCATTACATTTGATGACCGGATAGACCATCCTTTGGGGGTATTGCAAATCATTGCCCCGGTATCCCAACAAGGCATTGTTCTAGAAAACTGTCATCCTCAAGTGCACATGAACTTGTTAAGGTGACGGCTACTAACGGGGAACCTTACATACAGACCCACCAACAACAATTCAAAGTCATACTCCTCCGAACTCAAGGTCTCTCCTCTCCACTCGGTGATTGATCGATTGACTGCCTTTTCTACTCAAAGCATCGAGGCACATGAGATGATATCCAGGGTTCATTGCAGCGGCTCATAATCTCGTTATCAATCCGAACCACAAGTCTCACAGCAGGCGGTAAACAACGTCGTTTGGCCCATGAATTTACCCCACATACCAAGGCTCTATCTTCCAAAGGTTCAACGTTCTTGAATCCCCATTCGCGGAAAATTCTTCAAAGAAACCTTCCGGCCGCTCCGATGGTCTTCGTTTGAGCCGCCATCTCGATGCTCTTCTCGAATCACGGTGCTCTGTTTCGTTTGTGCTGTGTCAAGTGGCAGCTGGCGAGTTCCCTTTGGCGCACGCAAATGTTTCCCAAAAAACACACACAAATAAAGCACCTCCGCCACCGGCAAAAATGAACGGAATCGTACCGAGAGGATGCAACATATCACAACATTTGCTGCAATCAATCTTCGGCCTTTGATTCAACCGCAAGATGACTCGTAATAGGTTCTCTATTCAATTCGACTGTCGTTCGATATCTTGAGATATGAGGAAGGCTGTAGGGTTGGTAAGCCGGAGGTGAATTACTAATGCGTTTCAGTGTCGTCACTGTGCCACAGCATGTCGGTGTCCCCATGAAGCAGCCGGCAGATGGACCCTTTCTTGTGTTACACTGGCACCTGCCGACCATCTCCTTCCTTCAAACATCACAGCCCCCACCGAGCAGAAGGGGTGAGTGACCTCTCTGTCTTGACAACAAACAATCAACAACCAAACAACACCTTTTTTTTCTTTCATTCACCGACTCTCCACCACCAAGACATCTCAGTCGGAGCTGTCCTCGGGGATTGCTCTCTGGAACAAGCATCAAGATGTGCAGGTAAGATTTCAGATCCTGTATGATGAGCATTCCTTTGCCGGCATCTCTCTCGCGATATGGTTGAGATACGAAGTACGGACGCTAACCGACTCTGCTCACTTTATTCACTTTATTCACGACATCGATGCTCTAGTGAAGGTCGTCAAGAGACAAGATGACATGGTGTGCATACAGTCCGACACACTGTACCATACTTTGCTCTTTGCTGTATCTGCTTTGATTCGACAGCAAGCATCCACGAACCCGCAACCAATCGTTGCCGATCGACATCGAAACCGTCTCTTACACCCGGTGAACCATGATTCACCCGGCACTTTCCGAGATGATGAGCCGATTCGTTGGGCGGCCGAAGCCCGGTACGGATGCGAAACTGCCACGGCAGACAGCACACCGGAGGTTTCTTCAGGGATCCCCTTGGGCTGGTGCATATTCGCACATACAGATCAGAACACAAAAGTCATCATCCCACGCTTCAGACGAGGCTGAGACTTTGCAAGTACGATACGATCATGCGGACTGCCTGCGACGTATCTCATGGATTGTATCGATCGGACCCTGCAAAGGCCCATGAAGAACAACCTCTCCCGACCTCTCAGAGAATTCTGGCGAACCGATGGAGTTTTACGGGCAACCGCAACTTGAACCATGAAGACGGTGCCTCTTTCGGGAAACCGGCCGATGTCGAGTCCGTCTTAGAGAAACCGGTCGGTCTTCATCTTCCAAGCATCGGACAGCGATGGTTATCAAAATCAGCTTCCAGGTTTCCCACAGAGAACTTGAAACTCGACAACTGCCTATCTCGCCTGCAACTGCATTTGCGCTATTTGACCTCGTTTTGACTGGTGACGACTGGTTCAACAAAGCATCTCGCATGTTCTGTGAAAGAAAGGCGGGCAGTTTGATTTAAACTGTGCACGTCGTCGGGTTTAGAGAGCGCATGGTTGAGGCTGCCAGCGTATCAGGGTGTTTGCTCCTTCAGCCTGGCTTCAGTGTCCCACCATCTCAGAGGAGACTGTGCTCCTGTTCATCCAGAAACACACTCAGTTGATGGACCATGCATGGATTGGCAACGAATCTGTGGTTTACCAGACCCTCGGGTTCGTTTACGTCCGGAATAACCAAAAAAGGTACAAAGCACGACATGGGTTGAACTTGTCAACCTTCAACCGTACATACAAACGTCGGAACGTCGTTTTATGAAACATAGTTCACGAGCGCATCTCCAAACTCTGGTACCATCTTCTAATTCACACAACAGTACTTACCCTCCTCCTCTACATCCCAAAGTGCATCATGAGACACACCGCTCTATTGGCAGGTGCTCACCCTTTACCGTGGGCGGCTTTCGCAATACGAATCAGATCGTTGTGTCGGAAAGGAGCGCTCAACTCATCGATCATCACGCCGACTCGGATTTGACGCGGATCTGACTTCACTGAGATATCTTCCCTTGGTGATCAGCAAAACAGCCGACGAAGACACGGACGCCTGCAGCAGACCCAAACCCGACTGGCATATGTTTTTGGCGGGCCTTTGCAATTGATACAGGTATTGTGTGCCTGCTGGATCTGATCGCAAGTAGCTTTTGACGACCCTTGGCGATCATCATACCAAAACTTTAGCTCTATCGTTCATTACTGGGACTAAAGAAGCAGGGAGCCGCTGTACAGGAGAACGCCGCTATCTGGATTGGAGAAGGAACACCCGCTGCTACACTTCATCTGGGACTAGTCCAGGTGCACCGATGATGTCCTGTCAGTTCTTCGTTCAGCCTCTTCGTCTTGTCATTCCTGTTTCGATTGCAAAGAGAAACCAGAGCTACGATGAGATCCCTCGGACTCTTGTGCTCTTTTGATACGAGTAAGAAGAGAACGGGCACGAATGATAATTTCGTCGTGTGGTGTGCATGAATAGAAGCCGACAGAAATGCGGCTGCATTGAACTCGCAGCTTACTTACCAGATTTTCTTCGAAGCTGGACTGGATGAGCTTTCGACAAGCTTCTTTCAGGATACTGCCAGCTCATTAGGCTTACGGATAGCGTAGCCTGCAGCAGTTCCCTGAAGCAAGGACTGTCGACCAGTTGCTTAATGCTGTCGGCGTTTGGGCGGAAATAAAGAGCCTTGCTCCTTCTTCTCCACGGTCAACATCTCTCAGATCCTGCAACTACGGATATCGATTACCGCCACAATGAGAAAGACTACTACAGATACACATCATTAATCCGAAGCTGTCCAGCCCAATTCTGCCACTGCAACCGAAATGGGAAGAACCATCACGTGGCAGGACCAATTGAAGACCCAGCAAATGCATGGCCTGCTGCAAGAGCGTACTAGTTCTTTGACACTAGCACCCGCCGACCAGTAACGCCCTCGCACACCCAATTGCATCTAACCTCTCTTCAAGATCCCCTCCCAGATGTGCTGTATGCTTCCATGACTACATACGTGGCAGGGGAAAGCAGAGGCAGGGCCAGTTCTACCCCCATGTGATTCGAGCTGATTTGCTGCTGGTACTATCAGTCGTGCACTGGACGAAATCGAAATCGTTGCTACTTTGTGTGGGACACTTTTTCTTATTCTTCTGGCTCACTTTGATACTATTTCGTTACTTGCTGCCTTCTTACTTTGTCCCTGCTACCAACAAATGTTGGTGTAAGGTCTTTAGTTGTAACGACATCAAGTTTGAAGGTATCTCTTGCAGTACTCAATTGGAGTCAGGACCGACTTGCCTTGCAAGCTTGCCTGGAGTCAACTGGACATGCAGCAGTATGTAGCATCGACTTGGACAATTAAGGCCGATGTACATACTTCAATCCCCTTTTTGATCCGCCCCCAACTGCATACGGATTGAAGGGAAGAACTAACAAAAGTCAATTTCACCGACTATCTCCTTTCTCCTCCAGACATCTCACGGCAACCCTGGGCCTCAACAAAGAGCAGTTCATCACGCAAACCCTAAGGACTCCCAACTGAACAAATTCATCACTCGACTGTATCGACATCCTTCGCCACCTTCAGCCGCCTTCGGCTTCACTCTCGTTCAGAATATATCACAACCACTGGCATCTCACCGAGCAACATCATTCACAATACCGCTCCAACTGCGCTTCAAACAAACCACGAACGCTCGTTACTACTACCCATTCAAATCCTCCTGAGGATGGGCTCCGTCTCCACCAACTCGCCATCGAATGGCTCGCCCACTGGTACGAACTCTGCGGACTCGAACGTGCAAGCATCCTACGCGCAAGCTCCTTCACCCGGCGTGCAAGCAGCCTACTCGGTGCAAGCTGCCTCAGCGGGCGGATTGATTCCAGAACCCAAAGAGAAGCTTAATGCCAATCCAGATGCGGTCTACGAATTGCTAGGTATCAAATGGAATGATCGCAAGAAGATGCAGGTACGTTCATCACCATCTCCTGTCCTCCACAAGTTTTGCATGTTTCGATTGGATTTGGGAGGCGAAAAGCAGGATCGAGAGCCCCTGGGGCCGGCCCTGGCAGCTAGAATCTGGGAATGCTTCTTGCGATTTCTTGAAGTTGGAGAGGAAGTCGCAATGCGGGAGCTTATCTCGTATGGGCTTGGGCACCTCCAGGTGCAGGAGATAAGGAGCTTTGGTGGGGTTGTTTCATGGGTAGCCTCATTACTACCCGATCGGAACAATCCTCCTTTCTTCCGGATATCTTGCGGTAGCCTACTACCTGCTTGCACCCTTGCTTCTTTCTCGGTCGTCTTTAAGCTTGCTTGTGCTCTCTGCAATGCTTTGACGTTTACTATTGGTTTGGACCGCTTGCTGACTCACTCATTAGATCTTCACCCGTCAAGTCTATCAGAGACATCAGCTTGATTCTTACGAAACCTCCTTCACCCGGCTTCCTGAGGCTGCTCGAAAAGCTGCCGCCGACGAGATTTGTGCAGAGTACCCCGAAGTTATTGCCAAATGTGATGGTCCATGGTTTGCTACCTGGATACTGAACCGACGTCACAAGACTGCAAGGAACAAGAAGACCCAGGGTGGTGATGGCGGAGGCGGAGGGGGAGGTATTGCTCAGGCTGCTGGACTCGGCTACAGCGGGGAAGGCGGAAATCCCAGTGGATCCGTTGAACTTGGAGGGCCGAATGAACTTGAGTAGAGCAGACTCGAGTTTGATAGGCCTTGTAGATGGGGGGATGGGGACGCTTACTTGAATGGAGGAGGGTACTTGGGGTTTGCATTAGTGCTGGAGTTCTTTTTTACTTTCCTACACGTTTGCGGGTTTCTTTGGGGAATTCTACTACGATATACGGTCCATGTTATACGCTACACTACACTGCACCTTTGAATGATTGTTTCACCATCATCATCAGAATTGTCGTCCTCACGGGCAATTTTTATACACTACAGCATTGCATTGCTCTTTTTACTAGCCTAGACTAGACGCTACTCATAGCGCGGCGCTTTATCTTACACTTTATGCTTACGCAGATATACTTTCCTTTTCCCCTTTCCTTTGTCTTTCCTAGTTTCTGCTGTCGGTATAGGTGTATGTCTGTCCTTATAAGCCGGTGGATTGGAGGAATTTTCGGTGAGCCTGTAGGGAGGCGTGGAAATATTGGAGATTATGGGTTTGTAATGGTTTCTTTTTCTCGTTATTTCGTCCGGGGGGTGGACATGGAGTCGGTCCTTTTGGAATAGATATTTTGGTATTACGTACCTCGGCTTTTTCTTTGGCCGGGGAGCACTCTTTCTTTTGTTTGTAAGGGGGTAGGCTTCGTATTTTATTTTAGTAAACTTTTGGTTATACTTTATACTAGTATCGCGACCTGACGTCTGTCCCGAAGGCTGAAGCAATTGTGTTCCCGAAACAGAAGCCTGTGAACCCTCACTGACCGAACCGTTGAACTTGGGATGAACTGTTTCCTCAGCATGGGGAAACATGGGACTCCTCCATCCTGAATCCGCCAACATCCATTTCCACATCGAAGCACCACACACTACACAATAAGTAACTACCCCGCAACCGGAACCATCGATATCCCTCAGTCCCAGATCCCCGGGCCTGACCTTACCACCACATGCCGCACGTTCCCACCGTCTTTCCTCGTTTCGTTCGTTTCGCTCCCACCGGCGACGTTGAACTTCAAGTTGGAGCGCAACGGTCGCCACTGGCACCGCGGCGCCTCGTGTTTCCTCAGCGCTCAGAGTCGTCATTCGTCCGTTTGGAAACAGGACTGGACCGATGTTTCACTGCTGTCACCAATAGTCGTAGGGCAATGTGGTTGTACTTGTCTACTTCGTATGTACCGCTGGACGAAGCGCAACATAAGCTTTCTGCAGCAAAAAGTATATATCGGGAATAGTACGCGCCTCACAACAAACGTTACGTTTCGACTGCTGAATCCAAAGTGAGAGCTTTCCACGCCGCGCCTTATGGCGCATGTCATACATCCCATCTCGAACCCTTCCGCGTACCGTACCGCACTTACGATCAGAGTCAACGCAAAGGTACACCATCCAACATACCCGCTCCAAGCGAGAAACGCCCTGACGCGCGTCAGTGTCTCTTGTGCTCTCTTTCCCTGGAACCTTGCGGCGTCTGTTGCGTCCAAATGTCTCGAGCTGGACCCTTTCCGACCACTTGCGCAATCATTGCTGTGCCATAGATTCATCCCACTAGATCGCGAAGTGCCTGCAGAATCATGACTTCATGATCTCGTCGTGGGGGCAGGAGTTTCTGCCAGGTCAACCTTGGTAACTTTTCCGCGGAAAACAGGGGCAGGTGTCGCGATGTGTGTGCGGTGTACAAAGGCTGTGGAAGTTTTGAGTTTGGAGCAGGTAGACTTGTTGGTGGGTTGTGAGGGTGGGGTTCGTTGCGATTGTTGGGGTTGCGAACCAATGGGGGGAGATCGGGAGGGGATTAAATGGGCTTTGGCATGGAGTTGACGGAAACGGGCTTTGGGGGTGGGAGTCGGAGGTGGAGGTGAAGTGTCAATGTATAGAATGCATAAAATGTATAAGATCGGTTGTTATGGGTGAGATTCCGAGTTCTGGGGGTGGGAAAGGTCTTAATCTCCGACTGGTGTTTATCTGATAGAGTTCATACATACTTCTGTATCCATGCCTGACGTGACTGCTTGGGGGATACTTTATCGTGGATTTATGCGTTTATGCGTGGAAAGTTCATGAGGTGAGGTTGAAACGAATTCGCGAATATGCAGAAACGAGCCCACAGGAGGATGGAAGCAAGCGAGAGTCAATTCGAATGCAAATGCAGCATTCTGCCGACGTCAAGTTGATGGGTGAGAAAGTGAGGAGTCGATTTGCAACGAATGAGGGGAGAGAGGAAAGAAGTAAGTAGGCTGCCTGCCGAATCTGACAGTTCCGAGATTGTTAATCTGAGAATCGTAGATGCCGTTCGTCCTCAAGGGTCAAGATCTCCACGTGACCCTCCTCGAGCTCCAAGCGCAAAGTGTTCCTCATCAATTGCAACCCCAATACGAGACCGGAGCTCCAAAGTAATAGACGGCCAAAACAGAATAAGCCTACAAGCCTTCATAAAGCTGCCGGTTGCTTCGACAACTTCCAGGGTTGGTCTTGCTCTACAGGGCTAAGTAACTTCAAGTTCTCCCCCGATGTTTCTCACGTGCGAAACATCCGAGAGTGGAGGGGAAATGAGGGTCGCCAAGCAAAAGAGCGTTGGGGTTGATCTGCGATCTGTGGAGCGTGAGATTCGGCTCGCACTGTCGCGAGGCAGCAGGTGGTTACAAGTACTCCGCAAATTTTAAGCTTACCTGCAGATTCCGAGAGGATAATTCAAGAAGAGGGAACCATGGGGATTGAGATGAGCGGGCAGCTGATGGGGGGAGAAGGCAAATTATTGGTGTTATTGATTGAGGCGCTTGAAAAGCAGCGGCTGAGGCAAACGATGATGGCGATGATGAATGGCTTCCAACAGACTAACGAGTACAACGGCAGCTGCGCAAAAGAGAGAGAGCTTCTCAAGTGTTCTGGATGGTGAGATGGAAATGTTTCTTAATGTTACCGCTTTAGGCAAGCTCGTGTTAGCTTGGTGTTGTCGCTGGTCTCCACCAATGAGATGGCCCCAGACGCTCTGTTCTTTTACCGAGATTAAACGTCTGGTGTAGAGCGGCATGCTGTCAGATGTATGGGGCGTCATAGTGGAAAGTGACGCTGTTTGGAGGGGTGCCTGACCTTCGATGCATAGGCTTAACCACCATCTTAATTTCCCCTGTGGCATTGGCCTTTTTTTCCTTTGGCAGAAGGGAAGGAAAGGGAAGGAGAGGCCGCGGACAGAAAAGTGAAGCTTCAGAGCCTGGGGAAGCGCCCCCCTTTTTTTTTATAACGCTCGTCCCGGCCTCTTTCTTCCCGTTTTCTTCTTCTTCTTCCTTCCCAACCCTCACGTTCTTTCCTGCCTCCTCGAAAAACTTCAGACGAGCCCTTGCTCTCAGTCATTCTTTAAACCTCAAACAAACTTAACCAAAGTCCTTCTTTTCAGACTTCTTCTTCTCTTCGCCAACAACTCTCAACCCCCACTAAAACTTTCTCACCAAAAATCACAATCGTCAACATGAAGTTCTTCGGATCTGCCCTCTTCGCCGTCGCCACTTTGGCCTCCATCGTCTCTGGACAGCAGAACAACGTCCCAGGCACTGCTACCGCTCCTCCAGCTGCCTCTGCCACTCCAACTGGCTCCGCAGGCGTTTCTGACGGCCTCGGCGACAACCCACTCTCCGCGCCAACTGCTGGCGATGAGTTCAAGGCCGGAAAGCCAGTCACCATTGTCTGGAAGCCAACCACCGAGGGAACCATCACTCTCCGTTTGAGAAAGGGTGATTCCAACAACTTGGACACCATCCAGGATATCACCAGTAAGTTGCACCCCTTGCATGTTGTCGTCCATCATTCCCAGGTTTGCGGCAAGATCTGTTTGTTGGTTGTGCGTGATCGCAAAATCTTCGCAGCACCACAGTGATTGGCCGCGTTCCTGCATAAAATGAAATGCGAGCGACATTTTCTAGTGCCCAACGAGAACAAGGCTAACGAAACTCGCAACAGAGGACGTCCCAAACACTGGAACCTTCACCTGGACTCCATCCACGAAGCTCGAGGGCGATGAGGACTACGCCATCGAGATCATCCCAGCCTCTGGCGAGCCAAACTACTCCCCCAAGTTCGCTCTCGACTCCAACGGATCCGGTCTCTCCAGCAGCAGCACCGCCACCACCTTGAGCACCTCCACGAAGACCTCCACCTCCGCTAAGCCAACTGAGACCGACGACGAGGATGATGAGGACAAGGATGATGATGCCACCACCACCACCTCCAAGTCCTCCACCAAGACCACCACCTCTGATGCCTCCTCCAAGACCGACGACGATGCTCCAGTCCAGGAGGATGACGATGACGTTCCAAACGCCAACTCTGGCGCTGGCATTTCCAGCTCTCCAATGGCCCTCGTCCTCTGCCTCGCTGCCGCCGTCGCCTACCTCAACTAAAGTCAACCAGAAGGAATCTAAGAAGCAAAACAACATTCTTGTAAAAATGGGCGTTTTTCTTTGCTAGTTTCTTTTGAGCGATCTCGGTCTTGTTTCTTTTTTCTTTCTTTTGGCGTTGCGTTTATCTCCGCAGATATACCCCCGTCTTTTCTGCTTCGCAAACACCTTTTTTGGAGCATTTGATTGTCTCTTTTATTTCTTCTTCGTCTTGTGGATTGGAAACGGTCCGCGGTGGCTTCTTTAGGTTTAATGTCTGGTTTAATGTCTGGGTGATGGATGATAAGATGTTGGGTTTACTTCTGTACAAAGTTTAGGGCGTGGCGGTAATTCTAATGGAGTTTAAAGCGTGCTTGTCTGGAAGATTGCTATCGTATGTGAATGTTTTGTAATGTCGAAACTGGGTGGGAAGGTGCAAACGGAAGAGGGAGCAAAATACCCCGCATGCAAGAACTTTTGGCAATCTATCGACAACGCCCTGAAACAGGGCCTGCAGCACATGGCACTACGCCTTACGCTGACATGTCTCTGCATGTCGATATACATATCGTGGCATCTTGACATCTCAACCTAAGCACGGCTCGTGGCCCATAAAGCAGCCACGACCCACAGGGCTCAGTTGACGTTCAAACCTGACGTCAAGCACCACTCGCCAATCTGCACAGCATCTGTCGAGATCTGAATTTCAATCGGCCGAGAGGCCGTCCCAACGGCCAGGTTACAAGGAAACTCCAGCCTGGCAGGGCCAATCAGGGAAGCAGGGAAGGGAGAGCTAGTCGTGGAGATACCCGAGGAGGGGAAAGGGGTATTTCGGTAATCGAGAGAGGGGTTAGGTGCTTTTGAGGGGATACTTGAAAAGGTGAGCTTAAGACGAGCGATCTGGTCTTCTTGAAGAAGTCCGTAACGGAGTGGAGTTTCGTCCACGGCAGGATTATATTACTATACTTCGTCTTCAATAGCCAACCTACTTACTTAAGAGTCCTCAGTGCATTTACAATGAAACAAAAACAAGGTAAGGAAATCATGAAGAAAGAGATGCAAATACTCTGTCGAAAGAGTAACATGGGAAAGGAAAGAAAAGACAAAGGGAAATGCTTTCTCGTCGCCAAAATGCAAATATGCCTCCAATATTCTGAGAATTCATCCCACATTGCTACCGATTCCTCCATGCCTTCCAATGCACCGTCTTGTTCTATCCAGATGCAACCCCTGCCCATCACTCTTATTATGCAGCACTCAATCAACCACCCCCCACATACACAAGCCCCATAATCCACCATCACCAATCCTCCCACCTATCCCACCCCTCCCCATACCATCTCAACTTATCACAACCCCTAGAAATCCCCCCCTATCCCTAAAACTCAATATCAAAGCTCGTCCCACACCCACAACTACTCGTCGCCCTCGGATTCCCCACAATCTTAAACTGGCTCCCAATCAGCTCCATGACATAATCCACCTTGCTGCCCTTCAACAGGTCCAAACTGGCCTCATCCATCACCAGCATCGCGCCCTCGTGACAATCAATCACCGTGTCCTCCTCGGGATTGATCGTGCTGGGTGGGTCGAGTGACATCAGGTATTGGAAGCCGTGGCAGCCGCCGGAGGAGACGGTGATGCGGAGGAGGGGGGTGGTGGGGTCGGATTTCACGACGTTGCGGAGACGCTGGGTGGGGATTAGCTTTTATATAGAGGGTGTGTGGGAAGTAATGGGACGTACGGTCTTTGCTCGCTCGGTCACTTGCACAAACATCAATTTCCCGTCCTCGTCCTTCCGCGGATTGATAATCGTCATATCCCCTTCCTCGACCCTCGGGCAAGCCGAAAGGTCCGGCCCCTGTGAGCTGCCAGCCGTAGCGCCAGGACCGCCAACTGTTACTTCCTCGGCGACTGATTGCTGCTGCGACAAGGTCCTGCTTGCCCTCGACGAGGTGAAGGTGCGGATGGTGTAGCTGCTCGACTGGCTCCTCAAAGTGCGCAACGATGGAGTCGAGGGTGAGGCGAGAAGAGGGCGAGTTTGTGTTGAGGCTTGACGACGCTGGGGCTTTTGCAGGCGGTTGCGGGTCGGGGCGCGGAAAGTGAATGGCGAGGAGGAGGAGGAGGGCTCGGTTGTTGGTGGGACGGCTTGTGTCGAGAGGGGAGCAGCGGAAGAGGGTGTTGAGGTGGCCGGGAGGGTGGAGAAGTTGTTGCGGCGGCGGATGAGCCGGGTTGTGGCGCGGAGGGTGAAGAGCATGGTGGTGAGTTTGGTGAGGGTGTCTGGAGGGTGGGAAATGGTTGGTGGAGGTGGTGAGGGTGAGGGAGGCGAAAGGTGGAGGAGGGTAGGTGGGGAGGTCTCACGGGCTGCAGTGAAGAGCGATGAGATGTGTGCGGATTTACAAGAAGGATGCGAGAAGAAGAAGGAATGCAGGAAACTCGAAAGGAAGGGAGGGAGTTGGAGATGGGATGGGGATGGCGTTGGGATGGTGGTGAGTTTGAAGATTCAAGGCTTGATTACAAACGCTGTGATGCTGCCTGCCGAGCTTCCGAGATGCTCAAACTAGTAGCGATCGGGATAATGTTTATCCGATTGGTTTATCCGATGCTAGCGTCACCTTCCCATCTCGGATGAGGAACGTCCTTCCTCAGCATCATCTCTTCTTCAGCAAAGCGTCGCATCAAGATGCAGACAACTTACGAACCCTTAAGCTTCCAACAAAGTTGGGCGTTTGTCTGATTATGGGGATGGTTTGTCGAGAGGCAATGATGACATTCACGAGAGAACGTTCCGCTCGAGCGTTCGATATCGACGAACAGTAGAACACTATACGAGTATAACGCTGTAGTATACACACTGGTTTGCCAGTGATGAATACGCAAGCATGCAACTTGTCCGCAACATCGGACATCTACGTAAAGCAATCAAAACGTGAAGTCTACACCACAGATCTCTCTCGAATCAGTGGCGGATACGCGGCAGCGCTGATTCGCAATTCATGCCCTCGTACGAAAGTTCCGACAAAGAAGCTTCTCGCACACGTTTCATTGAGCTGCATGCATGGCTTCTCTGAGTAAGACACACGAGAAAAGCAAAACAGTTTACGCAAGATGTAATTTGAAAACAGTATATTAGACCATACCAGATCCCCCACACGAGCTTGCAAGATACAATTCCAAGTCTGGAGTACATGTTATACGATGACAAGAACGGAATACGAACCTAGTAGAGAGTTTGAAGGGTCAGACTTCAAGTTTGCCTCACGTCAATCATTCTTTCAAGGCACGACAAGCAAAACACAGCCCCAAGGGATTATTATCACCATGCGAAATAGGACAGGAATATTATCTTCTGATCGTAGAAGCCATAAAACAGTTCCTCGCCACGGTTACTCTAAGTATAAGACTACCTTCGAGTCGACTTTGGTGAGACATAACTCAACAAGCCTCAGATGAGAACTCCGTACGAGTCTTCCAACTGGATATCTTTTCGAATCATCGGTAAGGAACGAGGAGATCTTCACGATATACTTCGCGACACGGTCGTATGTTTACGAGTCACTGCTCCAGTCCCTCAAAGCAAAGAACACACGCAAAGAGCCAGAACAGAAGATAGGGAGGCACCGAGGGCGAGAATTAAGCATCGGAATCACGTACTTGGACATATCAAAACTCACACAATCGATAGTACGTTTTCGAAACTTGACTCTGATTACGTCGAATTACATCAAAAGGTATTCACCATTGCAAGTCAATTCACGGATCATTTCGCAGCCACGATAAAAGGATTGCTCTTGCCACTTACTACTTGCTGGTGCATGGTGAGCCCACGAGATGAAAAGAAAAGACATTAACATCTCACGAGCTCGAGCCAAACTCAGCAGACAAAGCAATTGGGCATGTAGGTGCCAACAGATGGCCTGCGAAGTCTTACCTCCACATCACATACCGAAGATCAGGAAACGAGTCTATCAGTCAGCCTCTATGTCCGTCTACGAGCCACCATCCCAGCTGAACTCATACACGATCGGGCTTTAGAATATGTTACATCCAAACAATGGGGATGTCCAATTTTGCCGGGCGAGTACATGTTCAGGATAGTTGTACGAGAAGACTGGCTTAACCAAAGATGGGAATAGCCCGGTGCTACGTTGCTGTTCCAGGCATGGGACACGCCTACGCAATTACGAAGGTGCGGAATATAGAATAGCAGAACCAGAGAGAAGGCACGTATTCCATGATCGACGTTCTCTGCCAGCACGAGTACTACATCTTACTATCCAATCATTGCTTACGGTACCCTTGCAAGCTTGCAATGTCCTTTCATATTATCTGCATTTATCTCTCCGATCCATGATACGTTCATCTCAATAAGATGCACTTTCATATGCATATATACCGGATCTGGACCTGCTACGAGTAAAAACCAACCTTCAACGAGTCAAGCAGCTGATATATGTACGTTTATAGGCAAGACTCTAGCTCAAAGTAGAGGTATTCCAACGAAGGAAGCACGACTGCTTTCGACAACGGCAGAGAAATTCGATCCGGAACCAGAGACTACGCAAGATCTTGAACATACTATGGACATCTTCGTGCGCACTGGCAACGCTCGGATAGCACGAGTTCCTCTACGCAATAATGCAATCAGCGTCCACCTCCTGACTTCTCAGAAGCTCCCGCTGAAGGCAGTACCCTACCATGTACCAGGGAGTCACACGAGCGTAGGCTGGTATGAATTGCAATCTAGACAACATACTAGAATGTGTCGGAATTTGAGTACGAGATAATAATGGCTTCGATATGTACCTGAGTTTAAGCCTAAGTACGATATCGATGTCTCTTATTAGATTTCTGCCACGAGGATTTCCACAAATGTACGCGTATACGTTCGGAGGACTTGATCCATCCGTTCGAACGTTCACGACTTATTCCCGAAGCAACAAATAGGTGTTATCCAAAGTCCGGTCGGATACGAGAATACATATGAGAGGCCTGTTGCCATACAGCAAGATCAAGGAAAGTCTCCCATGCTTTAGAAAGTACGTATGCAGCTTCCCTGGCTAAGTATATATGTAAGGAAACAAGTACATGGAAGGTTATTGCGTGGAGAATTTTCTCAAACGACTTCTTGAGAAAAATGACGTTCAATAAGCTTATAAGCCATGCAGACTGGATGGATCCGGCCAGAAGATACAAAATACATCCTTCATACGTCTTGAGTTATCTGAAAGAGATCAACGGGCGTACTTCAGCTGATTAGACGTGACGAGTTATAGATCTATAAGACGTACTTCTTAAGTCGTTATACTGTGAGGATCGAAACATTATCCCGCCAGTGACTTGGCGGCTATCCACCCAGGGATGATTCTAGAGTAGTACACTTTAGCAATCAAAGTCCATATTCATGAAGCACCAATTCCTATCATGTGCATATGTCTTTTGGTATTTGTCTTACCCATATCTTCTATGCTCGTCAGGCTAATTGATCAAGGTAAACCCGCCAATATTCACAAGGTATCCGGCTTCCAAAGAACGTCATCATCTCGTGGTTTTGTGCAGGTAAAAAGGTCGCAAGCAAACCTTTTATATCTTCCAATCACGTCGTATATTGCAGCTTCTGCTTGCATTCGGGGCAAGTTAAGCAAGACATACTCGCAGATGAGCCGTCGTGCAGATTCCATCTTGCCTTCTGGCGACAGCTCCAATCTGTATGGTGCCTGCCCATCTGTGGACCAGTTAGAAAATGGCTACTACACGCAAGAACGTCGACTATTTGAGGGTAGGGTCTACCATCGGGACACCCAACATCATCGTATAATAACTCGACAATCCTGGCTGTACTTCCTGCCTCGACTTGGTGTTCTAAAAGTGTGATGTAAAGAAACCATAATGCCCTATGTTGCAGGACCAATGAGTGCAGGAATTTTGCAAGGCGATATACTTCTGCATAAGAGACCGCTGCCTCGGACCTACAGCGTGGACTATATATATACGTATAGCAGCCTGTATAGGCAAAATCGACGAATGCCTGGAAAGCTGCGATCGAAGGAACGAATCGGGAAGGGATGTAGATTGCATCGGCATCTTTCGCTTGCACTTCTCGATGTCCCAAACTCTCGCTCTTGTCTCCGTCGGTCATGTTGGATTCTCTCTTAATCTGAGGAATCTTCGCCTCGCAACTCTCTGGTGCCAGCGTCTTCTTTTTAGAACGGGTTGCATCGGAGTTCTCAGCTTGTCGAGGCGCGTCTCTGGACTTCAGACGTCGAGAAAAGAACTCGGATACTCGTTCCAAGGCGGCACGGTGGAGGAGGAATGGCTTCTTTCGTCTGCGTGCATCCGAGTCGGCCACGATCCTCCTCGATCTCGAGTCCCTTTGAGTGGTGGCCGTGTCCACCTCTCTACTACTCGAGTCCCCACCACGCTCATTGTCCTCTGCAGCAACCATACTATTCCCTTCAGTTACTCCCGCCGTGTTTGCCTCACTCCCTGTCACCGGTGACGCCATTTCCGCATCGTCGACCTCGGGATCGTAAAGAAACACTTTGACTATAGGAGAAGTGTACTGCGAGAATGGCGGTATAAAAGTGGATTTATGTTGTCCTTGCTTCGGCGCGACTGTCAAGTTGGTATTAGTTGTGTCGTTTAAAGGAAGGTTGCGTCTCTTGGGGGTGGGTAAAAGATCAGTTTCCATCAAGTCTGAAGGTAGGAGCCGTTTTCCTGTCGTAGACGTTCCCAGACTCTTGCGACGACGATCACCCATGACTGCAAACAGGTGAAACAGGTGTGGTGAGGGAGATGTAATGAGCGAACGGAGAGTTGTAGATGCTGTGAATCGAGACGCGCGAGGACACTTGCCAGTGATGACTTAAGCATGAGACGTCGAGACAAGGCACAGTAAACTTGCGTCTCGCGATCTCGGTTGACGGCTTTCTTTGGAGCGCTAGGCTTCATGCAGTAATAAAGGCGATCATCAAGTTCCTGGTAAGAAGACTGAATGTCCCCCTTTGAATAAGCAATTCTAAAAGTACGAGACTACGCAGTCGAAAAAGAACCCAGTCGTACGAGTACAGTCCAATCTATCACTTGAAGAACGCACTATCATGGATATCGACCAAGAAGGGTTTACGAGAAAACCCAAGAAGCTCATGCAAGCATAAATACAACACTTAAGCGAATCCAACACCAGAAAGCGCAAAGATGAATTCCCGATGGCCCCACGCACGTGCCAGTGGAACTCTGTACTTCAACTGGATGATAGACTTGATCCCATAGATCCTAGTATGAGATTCAGAAGGGCTATGTTCCAGTTCCAGACCGGAAACCGGAAACGATTCAGAAGATATCAAATGCTCCAATTCGTCGTACGCCGTGAAGGGTAATAAGGAATTACTTACAAGTAAAGGTGGTGGAAAGCAATGAATGTCCATCCTGATGCATGCTGTCCCACTTTCACAAAAGGAAGTCGAATCATCATGGTGAAGGACGGAAAAGATACCCAGTAGACTCCTTGAACTGGATAATCTGCTGTTTAGCAGGGATCATAAACCCCAAGTTACTTCTCCACCCGGGTATTCGCCCTAATGAAACAAGACTTCCACACCAGAACATCCTCCATTCGAAGGGTGCAAGTCTTCTAACTCTCAAGACAGCGGAGCCACAATCACCCTCTTTCGCAAAATGTATAGTCTCGTCGGTCAACTGTGAGGTGTGAACCACAGCGAAGATGATGGTATCAACGTCAATGGTGTGTTTCTTGTAGAGGTAGAAGCGTCTACCGTTGACGATACCGGTAGTCAGCCCAGTAGTGGCACCAACCTTGAAGACCTTCTCTGTTCCGTCAAACCTCAGCTCCTCATCAACTCCGGCTATCGACCCGAAAGCTCTCAATCGTCCTGCGTGGTCGTCCCGCATCCACCATTCGAATTCCGCATCATTGGGATCCATCTCATATTGAAAGTATTGAAAGTTCTCGAAAACCTTTTCAGCAAGCTTTAGAAGATCTCTCTCACTCAAGTGACTAAACCCGTTTTTCCTGTTATCATCTGAGCAGATAACCTTTACCAGGCTGTGGTCAATGCGCCAGCCATAATTCGGCCCGACCGGCTCACCTCCGATGTCTGTTGTTAGGACTTCACCAACGATCTTCCTGCCGGCAAGCGCATTGTGACAGGCCGTCTCAGCGGCAGAAAGATTACGCCAGGGAAATCTGTCTTCAGCGGCCATCATTTCATAAATCGGGTTCAGCGCCATATCGAAACCACCCGGACACTGGACCAGCGCAATGGTACCCAGGGAGTCTTCGGGCTGAGCTTGCCCGGCGCATGTCTTCCAATGCTGAGAAGTCGGATGCGGCGCTACATGGCCAGCCGTCGAGAAAATGTCCGTACCGCACTCCTTACACTCGTCACTTTCAAGAAAAAGCCCGAATGATCCACGTGCGAACTGATTTTTCAGACTGATACTCGAGCCATGGACGAGTTTATCACCGTTCTCTGTGTAGTTGGAAAAGTTGATGCTTTCACGGTCACACCTGTGGTTGGCTAACGCTTTCCAAGCAGTGAGTTGCATGCTTCTTGCGAGTTTTTCTTCTAAAGGCGCCCGGGGCCGAGAATCTTCTGTGTAAATCGATGAGAGCCATCCATAGAACCAGTTTGCAGCTTCAGACGGCGATGGGAGGCTACTCTCGGTAGGTTGTGCTGCTGGAAGATTCTCGCTCGAGCTCTTGCGATTCGTAACTTTACTGACGCCGGCAATTCCATCTGGGCAATGGACAAAGGGTTGGCCGAAATAATCGTCTGGGAAGATGCAACCTGGGTCTGTGAATACGACCAGTACAGGTGCCCTCAGTTCCAGATAGCCAAAGTCGAGCTCGGTTATACCACAAATCTGACCCTCTTTGAGGCCTTTGACGTAACGACGAGCGAGAACTCTCGCAGAATCAAACCTTTGGTCTTCTTCCAGCGCTGGATCTGGGCCAGTCTCTTGATCTGTTGGAAGCCATGCCAGCCAGAAAGAGAATGCAAAGGCCTTATCCTTGTAATGAAGAGTTTGTGTTGTTGCAACGTCAAAACCAGGGCCAAGAAACCTGCGGTTTTCGTCCATCTTGATCCTGAGAGATAGTTAGCATTCAGTATCTCGAGTCCTAGGGTTTAAAAACGTGCCTCACACCAGTAGCGAGATTAACAGTAACAAGTAGGCCACAGTAGAATGAACCATATTCGTCCGGGGTAAAGCCATGTCTGCCAGCAAGTTGGTTTAAAACAACAAGAAGTGCAGGTTTGACAGTATCCCATTCGACAATCGGGAAGTGCTCTGGCCTCTCCGAATGATACTTTATGGTCGCGAAAGCAAATTCTAGCATCCAAACGTTCATGTCGGTAGGGCTATCAAGCAAGATGAACAACGTGGTGTCCAAATGTCTGAGCCGTTTCTTGAGTGTCTCTGAATTGTACTCCGGTAAGGTACGGAGGAATGAATGATCCGCAATGCTCCTCAAAATGCGATCATGGCAGCCGTGCGAGTAGTGGTCCATGACAGAGATTGCCTTCTGTTTGAGACCCGGAAGCTGACTGGTGATGGTTGACTCTTGCTGAGATGTGTTGCGTCTCTTCTTGACAACTGCTCCTGCTTTGGTGTACGATGGAGTTGGATTGTCGCTACAGATAAAGTTTTCGATTCCTGTGTGCGGTTGTCCTTCTGAGCGATCGGTTGTACGATAAAAAGCTTTCCGCTGAGTCTCGGATTTGTAACGAGCTGTGCGTGGACGGTTCTCCACTGGGTATTCATCAGCGTTTTGATCACGTTTTCTCTCAGGCTGGCGATACCTAAGCTTCCTGAGAGTACTGGAATTATATCCAAAAGACGATCCTGCCGTCACGACAACGCTCTTGCCCGTACTTCGTATATATGGTGATATCAATCGCTTTATGTTTGGTCTATCTTTGGGCGTGCCTAGAAGATGGATTAGCAGATGAAGGTCGAAATACGTACAGTCCAGTCTTTATGAATTTTTTATTCGGCAAATGTTCATTGCTCGTCCCTCCAAAAGACGTTCGGCCGGTCCTAATCTTTTATCGATTCCCCCCAGTACGCGCGGCTGATCATCGAGGAGATTAAAGCCATGTTTGAGGCGAAAGTTTCTGTGTTGTTGTATACAGTTGTGTCGGGCCAGTTCGAGGTTGATGAGATGATGTGAACAAGTTGCAGTTGTGTGCCGAGAGGTGAAAAGAGATGTGTTGGGGACCAAACAATGCGCGATGTGGAGAAGAATTTCTCCAAGTCTGGCGACGAGAATTTGGCAGAAAGGTTGGCGGTTCTGCTCTTTGTTGTGGTGAGAAAGGATGCACAAAGGGAAGGACACACCGCTGTCTTTACTTCCTTTCCTAGTTAGCTCCTGCCTTGTACATAAGTAAATACTGGCCTCTGATTGGTTCGATTCAGGAGAACAAGCTTTTATGCCTCTTGTCGTTTGTGAGCCTATGTACAACCGATTAGCGCGTTGTAACGTTGAGAGTGTCCGGTGCCAAATGGGGCTTTGATGTGGTTTTATTTCCAGTTTTGTCGAGATGGTTAACCAATTGTATCCGGTAGCTGGGAGTCAAGCTCGACTTCTTGTTGGTAAGTAATTGTGAACGTGAACACCCAATTGCCGGATTTCACTTTCGAAAGCCTTCTAAAAACAAAGAAAGCTGTGTCGTACAATACGTACTAACTCGTTCTCTTTCCACTGTCACGATGGTATCACATCAATACCCCAGCCACAGTTGCCAGCCACAGCGTCACTTGACGTTTAAAGTCAAAGCACTGTGCAGTGGTACAAAGGATATCGGATTCCCGAGTATGTATTGCGCCCACGCAATTTGTTTTCTTCCAACAAAAGTACTCCTCCAAGCGGTTTCTTCGCTGTCTGTAGGATGCTAGCTATGCTGTTCTAGACTGGAGCTACTCCATCAGACCTTGCGGAACTATCATCCAGAAATACGAAAGCAACGAAAGCTTGGGAGGGGGTTCTGGCAAAGCACGTGGACAGGCACGTAGTGTTCCAAGGCATCTACACACTTGACATCTCGATCTCGCTTACTCTCTCGCAAAAAGCAACGACAACCGGTCCGGACTTCTCCTAGCACAGCCGTCTCCATTTACGACAACGAGTATTGGAACCGATGAGTTGCCTGTGCATGTCCACGCGATATCAAGAATCATCTACCGAACTTTCAAAGCATGCATGCAGCCAGTTAGGTACGCATGGAGGAAGGTGTATGTAACTGCCTGAGCCTGGAGTCCATCTAGCTCTTCCGTCTATATTATTACGCCCTACCGGGACATATGTAACTTGATAAGTGTGAAAAGCCTCTCATTTGCTTCTATGGCTCAAGCTGATATCATGTCGATATGATATCGGAGATTAGTCCTGACAATGGACAATCTTTGGGCGTTTTTCGACTCGTGAATCTTGCACTTTTGAAAGTTCGAGATTGCGACTACTACCCGCAAAGAATCCCCTGGAGCTTCTAATAATTCAAGCCTTTCTTCCGAACCAGTTGAAAGAAGCGTTCTTGGCGTGAGATTCAAGAACTGATGGCACAAGATGTATCAAATACTCACAGTGCCGGAGGTGTGGCAAGGCTGAAGGCTTACCAGGGTGTCTTTTTTTGAACACGGGTTGGTTTTAATACAGCAGCTCCATGGTTCGCAATAGTTTTGCTTGCGGACGGTACATACCGGCCTGCCGCTTGGATCCACGATATCTGCAGGATGCATACCTCGTGTTATGTGGGACAAAGGTCGTCTAAGCTTGCCAGTGCATGTACCCAATCACGAACTACATGTTCTCACACCACCATCCGCATTTTTGCACTTAGGACGAGAAGGCTTGCTTTTGTCAACAAGATGGCTATGCTGGACCGCAGCCTTCGCCCATTGCTTTCCGTGCACCGACACCTTGATATCGAAATCACAATACTGATCAAGTTTGTGGAGTACAGGATACATAGTTTTCTGCATGCACAATTATGGAGCAGCCTCGTTTGCGACTTCAGGCCTTATTGTAACATGCTTTGCTTGCTAACTGACACAGTCTTTCTACAATAAATATACCGCCGGCACTCTCGCGCCAATGCTTGACACATTCACTTCATGACCTCGCGAACATGGACCTCTTGTCTTACAGGCATACTCTTTCTCTGCAGCTAGTCTTTTTCCTCCTTCTTCAACTGCCCTTCAGTGTATACGCACAGTCCTGTGACGACTACGAGCCGATAGTCCTGCCACTCGGAACGTGCTCTCTCTCCGGTGGTACAGACGGTATTGACAACATTGGTCTCCTCCTCGAAACTGGACGAAGTTCTTCAGACTCGGAGTATGCACCAAAGTCAAATCGACAATGCGTCAACCTTGCTTTCTCGTTCCAAAATACCATCCTTATGGCTCCCTCAGTCTGCTCTGTCCATAACCTGGAAAATAACAACCTAGGAGGCTGGTCAGAGGACACCTGCAGAACCATCAAGGGCGGTTTCTATGCGCCTGAAAACAGCAGCACATATTCGACTGCCAGCTTGAAGGATCTTGCGAACGATGCATACTACAATGCCAATATCGACAAAGAGATCCAGAACCCATTCCAGGACACGTTTGCCGTTCAAGACATCTCCCTGTCAAGCTTTCCCATGGGCTTGATCACTTCTGGGAAGCGACACAACACGGGGTTCATCGGCCTCGGTTCCAACTCTACGTTTCTCCAAACTCTCAAATGCGGAAGCAAGTCCAAGACAGGGGAGATGATTGAGCCTCGAAGAATAGGATGTCGATGCTTGGGAATTGACATGGGAAGTAGCGATGTCGACCGAACTCGAGACGGCTCCGTCATACTGGGTGGCTACGACAAGAAGGCTGTTACTGGTCAGTTTACGATACTCCCTATTTCAGACGCTTCAGCCGGCGTATCAAGCAGAGACCCAACACGGTCATGTCCGCTCAAAGTCAGAATCAACAGGCTCGACCTCATCCTACCTGGCAACGGAACAGCTGATGAAACGGTCCATCAATTGAGTTCACCTGGATTTACCATGACTGCGTGTATAGAGCCGTACGACACCCTCTTCCGATTCCCAAATATGATTGTCGAATCCATCAAACAAAAGACCGGCCACACCTCCAATCTCCAATCCCGAAAAGATCCCGACCTGATTACCCCGGAGCCCGGCCTCCTCTACGATACCCTGGAGAACCCGTTTCTGGGACATCTCCGTTTCGAAGTTGTGGGGATGGATGGGGAGCCTTTGCCGCCAGTTACAATTCGAAATAGTAGCCTGGCCGGTCCCCTAAGTGGCTTCAAGGACGGGCGGCGAGAAGTGCAAGGCGACTTGACAGAGGTCAAGATCTTTGACACTGTGACTGTTGTTGACCCGGTACTGCAAGATACGGCTATCTTGGGAAAGGTGTGGTTGAGTCAGGTATATTTGGCTGTCAATTATGACCTGGGGAAGTTTGGACTTGCGGCTATCAGTGACGGAGCTGGAAACAACCCTTTACCAGCGAGGTTACCGGAAGGATTGGCAAGTTGCAACAACGACGGGTGTGATGGTCCGGATAGTGGAAGCAAGGGAGGTCTGACTCGAAAGCAAATGGTCGGTATTGCCGTTGGTGTGCCGATAGCCGTGCTCGTCCTATGCGCAGTTATTGCATTTGTCTGGTGGTGGATTCGACTTCCAAAGAAGCCAGAGACGGATGATACCGAGGAGAAAGCAACAGATGCCCAAATTACCGAGTATCCCAAGTCCACCGGGAGCGGAATCTCATCGGAGGCACCCGGATTCCACATGGCTTCAACCAACGGTCTCGCCGGCCGCAACTCCATCGATCGAGTCGAAACAAACAGCCTAACGCTACCAGTCCCAGCAGTCTCTCACACCCGAAGCTCAGTTCGTTCCCCTCATCGGCCATCAGACGCAACCAGCAGAAACGACGAAGACCACGGTCACAGCCACAACAGCTACCGCCCATCACGCCACAGCTCTCTCAGCCCAACGCGTCTCCCGCCCCAAAGAGGCTCCGGAAGATCACCACGTCTGCATGCCGATTCCTTCCCTCACTCGAACTATGAAGACAGCTCTCGGCACGAGAGCTTGTTTTCATCCCATCAATTCACACCCAGCCCCAGCCAAGACCGGTATCCTGAGAGCAGAGACTCGTACGCCAACCGACCGTATCAACGAGAAGGTTCTGATGAACCGAGACATCGGAGTCCCAGCATTGTGTCGGAGTTGAGTAGCGTTGATGGTGTAGTCGGAGATGGCCGGTCTGATGCTGGAACGACAACGCCTGGGTATGGGAATGTTCGGATTGCTCTTGATCGTCGAGGGTATCCCTAGGATTCCGTTATTCTTTGTAGTTAGTTTGCTGTATGTATTTGGGATGGAAGAAGGGTATTGTAATGGAGTAACTCACATATGCTTTCCTCGGCCTATTGACACAAAGCCCTGAGAATGTCGTCTGCCGTTGTTTGCATCAAAAGATGTCCCCGCTTCTCGCTCGCTGTTGTTGTTTGTTGTTGTTGTTGTTGTTGTTGTTGTTGTTGTTGTTGTTGTTGTTGTTGTTGTTGTTGAAAACGCCACCAAGTACTTCGCATCACTCGTTCTGACATTGCTGTCAGTGACAAGAATAAGAACGACCAGCTGAGCCACTGCGTCATTACATCATTTTGTTCCCTATTTCCGCGGGCTACCGGCTTTGCCCGTCCCCAAACAAAGTCCAAAATATTTCCGCTGTTAAGTTTCGTTTGCAGTAATTGTGGTTATATTTTACAATTTTAGCGTACTGTCATCGTCTATCCCTGTGACGCAGTGGCTCAGCGTGTCGTTCTTATACTTGTCACTGACAGCAATGTCGGAACGAGTGATGCGAAAGTCGCGAGTTCGAATCTCGCCAGGGATATCTTCTTTTTGCACGGCCGATGGAGGACACGGAGGCGTTTATTTTTATGCTCCTCGACAGCGTATGGGAGCGGGCTATCGTTTGCACTAGGTGGGGGGTCGAGAACGTGCAAACGGAAATTGTTATGGCAACTCTTGGTTGTGGACTCGGACTTTTGCCGAAGATAAGCAGCAAGCGGCTTGGGACCCTTGATTAGTTAATTTAGACTTTAGGGCCTTGGTGTGGGGGGAAACCAGGTCCATGGTAAGAGGGAGCTAAGCTTTATGCAATCATTTCGGCATCTTGGTTTGATTGGAGCACTACCGTGACTGAGGCCAGACATGGTTGAAGTGACGAAAAAACGTGACGGCTACAAAGAACATTTGCTTGAAGAGATATGGCTTCTGTGGAGGCTTAATTAATGTTGACATGCGTCAAGTGGATACTCAGTCTCACGTTATGTCACTCGATAGATCCAGACATACGTGGAGGTTACTTTAGGTTGCCCGGTTCAACTACAACAAGATCGTTTCTACTCTATCACGGCCGGCAGCATCACATCTGTGGACAATCACAATCACAGTGACAAAACGCAGGAAGCGAAACCATATACAAACGGGGGGTATCATACAACCGCTGCGCTTGACTTATAAACGATTAAACAAAAACAAGAAGGCAAATAAAAACAATTAAAGAGCAAAGGATAAGGTAGGATATAACAAAAGGAAACAGCTTCCGGCAGGAAGAGTAGGTACGTAGTGATAAGACTCGACAAGGGGAAACGACGAGTATGAGTTCAAGCAGAAGAAAAAGAAAGATAAGGAGTGAAGCAAGATATAAACGGTAGGACAAGACATCTACAAACCGGTGTAGCAGACCCCACATCGACAAGAGACCGCACTACCACAAGGTCAGTCACACGACGCCAATAGAAAATCTCCTGGGGTATCATCTCCAGTTTACTCTCGACGAACGAACCCAGCACTGCCCAGCTGGCAGCCTCACAGCTATAGCAACTTGTTCTTGCTCCACAAACGGTATCACCTTCAGACGAAACAATAGACGGGCAAAAATAGATCTCAATTTGTACACCAAACCCACCGAAGAAAAGCAAAACCAACAACACCCCAACGGCCAATAAACACAAAGTCTTTAGTAGCTAACGTCGAAAGATCCACGCCTCATCCTGTGCAAGACACGAGACGAAGGATGTGAGAAAATCAATCTCCAAGAGGAGAAGGAGGGAAATAAAAAGTAAAAGCAACAATGCAAAAACTGAACCTATCCCCAGGTATGCATGATGAAGAAGCAAAAACACCAGAAAAAGAGACGCTAAAATAACGCGGATATTTCAGAAAGTGAAGGAGAAAGGTTAAGGAAAATAGTAACGAACGAAATACCCCCAAGTCTAAGGCAGATGATGCGGAAATATTCAAACTAGGGAACTAACGGAACGACAAGAAGGAAAGGGTGGAGCAACGACAGGATGGGCGTAGACTGCATCGCTTCTGAGCAGTCAAAGTTGAAGGCGCGAATCTGTCGTGCTGTATCGGACATGGGGGACGGACCGTATGGGCGGAAGAGTGGGCGAGCGCAGAGCCTGGAGAATACTGCGAAGAGCGCTGAAAGTATATGGGAGTCGATGGAGGATCGACTGAGGACTCTCAGTCGTCATCTTCTGCTACTAATAACTGATTGTCTTCTTCGACTTCATCGTCATCGTCTTCGGCTTCGAGCGCTCCAGTAAAAGGGTCGATATGATCCGCGAGGGCCGCCTCGGAAAGTGTCTGTAGCTGGGTCGGCTGGGCAGAAATTCGAGCAGGTGTAGGAAGCGTGGTCGAGGACGTGGATGTCGAAGAAACCGTGATTGATCCTCCTCCTGTGGCGGGATTTAGCGTGCCCACAGTCCTAGACCCTCCGCGTCCTCTACTCCTACGAGCGAGAATTCGCTCTTTTTCCTTGTGATCACGGCGCCTTTGCGTAGTCTTCCAAACCTTGATCGGCTCCCGAGACAGGATTTCGGTTTCACGAGCTCTTTCGCGTCCACTTTTGCTGCTCTTATCCCGAATCTCGTGATAGGTTTTGAAAACCCATTTGCTGTTTGGTCGGTTGCTGGTCAAAAGTAGCGCCAAAGGAATAGGGTCAGACTCGGGTTCGCCTTCATTGTCTAGGTTGGGTACTACAGCATCGTCTTCCTTGGACTCCTCAAGTAGATATGAAGGATCTAGGAGGGAGAAGCTGCTCGGCTGCGTATCCATGTAGTCCGATTGCAGATCTTTTAGCAGCTCTTTGATTGGGCAAGTAAGCTTCTTCTTCTCCTGGAAGTGCCCTAAAACCTCTGCGAGCGTAATAAGAGGCTGTAGTTGGCTACCAGGAAGCTGGCATGCCAATGTATAATCATATACACCCTGTAGTATCTTGTCTCCATGAGGCGTGGCAGCGGCTCTGATCCAACAGAATTGTGCCATCAGTCGATATAGCAGGTAGATCCTGGTTTTGACGAGCTGTAAATCCTTCTCAGTCTCCTGCAAGTTCTCTCCGGAACCGGTATAGCGAATACAGGCTAGAGCACGCATTTCTACCACCTTATCCGCCCTGACCAGCCACTTTGCTTCCGCAATCCCAATTCTCTCCTGGTCGATATTGACAAACTTGTTGGGCACCCACTCGTCTGGGTGACATCGCCGACTGGGTGGTTCGGGGGTAGACTCTGGGACGTTCGAGTTGGGCGAGTTGAACGGAATTGGTAGGGGAGAAGAGCCTCGCGAAGCTATTTCTGCGGGCGTTGGGTCCTTGCATCTTGGACGCGATAGAATATCCATGTTCTTTTCTCCGATTTCCACCCCAACATCCCTAATGTAGTATTTTCGAGCATGGCCTCCCAAAGCATGTTGTCGTGCCAAACTGAGACAGTACAACGCCTCCCTAGGGAAGGATCGAGATACAATGCTTTTCAGAATACCATATGGGGCGCAACGGTAGGCATCGTTGAATATCCGGTGAGATCGAACAAGTTGGTTCAAGGTTTTGAGAGAATCGAGTTGCTGAACGACCAAAACGACAATATCCTGCGAGTTTGACAACAGTACCTCCACCGGCGATTTCTTTCTGTTGGAGGCCAAGGGGTCGGGTTCGGTTTCCGACATAACTATGCGTTTAGGAATAGGGCAGTCTCTGATGTCGAGCGGCAGCGATTGTGTGTTGAATAAGGTAAAGGTTGAGATGAAGAATAGTCGAAAAGTTCAAGGTAGGTAGAGTGATTGAAGCAAAGTCGAGAATTAAAGACGAAATCGAAATCGAAAAACAATGGGCGAAGGAAGGACGATAGAGTGGGAGGTGAAGATTGGTAGTCGAGAAGCGTAGTGGTTGTTTGTGTAATCGAAGGTCTGTACCGAGACCTAGCTACTGTGATAACAGAGGATTAGCCCTTGAAACCCTCTGCGATATTGCAGGTATAGTCTGTCTGGTTCCCATTCCAGAAAGAATATCCAGTCAAGATAATCCAAAGCGACAAAGAAGAATGAAACGATGCAGGACGGAAAGGACACGTCAAATCTCGTCCGAATTTGATCAAGACAACAGCAAGAACAGGGCGGAGAGAGAGAGTTGGTTGGGTGTGGATGTTGGGGTTGGGGGGAAAAAGAGGTGGATTGTTTGTCATGCCAAAGAAACTCACCAGTACACCAACAGCATTGTGGACCCGAAGGTCGCGAAAGTCGGAAAACGGGAGACTCTTCTCCTTGGTCGATGATTGCTCGTGAAGCTTCCTCCAAATGGCTTCTCTTTTTGTCAGCCTTCCTCGTTCTCTTCTTCCTCCGAAGATGTGGAGAACGTGGTGAGCGTGGTTTGGGTGAGTTGAAAGAAAGAGGAGAGGATGGGAGAAGGAGAAATTTGAGAGAGAGGGAACGCATTGATCCAGCGGAGAGAGAGACCTTTGCCAACACCAGCGAGAGCTAGGGAAAAGCCAAGGCGATTTCCAACCCACCAGGATGGAGAGAGAGCGCGAGGGGAATCCGAGAGCCTTGGATTGGGGGGTTACTGTTATTTGATTGGTCAAGTCGGCAGGAACTAAGCATTTTTCGGTTCTGCTGTGGCTCTCTGTCCGAAGCGCTGGACCTCGTCTCCAATCTTGTAGGGGTGGGATGAAAGGCAACCGCAAATCCCATCCTCAACAAGCCAGAAGAAAAAATCTTGAAGCTTTTGCAACTTCAAGAAGGCTGACTTGCCCAAACCCAACAACTGCAATCGGCATAAACAATACTACAAATCCTCCCAGCACTCCGATTTCTTCATGCTGAACCTCCATGAGCACAGTCTTTGTTTCTCAACTTCTCCAGGACCCAGTCACGCCAGTAACTGTGGGCAATCGGCACTAGTTTGGAGCTTTGCTCATCACAATCATGCCAGCCAACCCAGTTCCGTAATCTTCCCCCCACGGTGAAATTCTTCAGGAGGGCCTTCCCTCGATCCCACTATTCCACCATCATCACCTCTTACCGAGATCATTCCTTTGACCAGAGGTGAAGAAATCTCCATTCCAAGCCTCTAAATAAAAAGTTGTGATTGAAGAATATGACATGACTTCTGCAGGCAAAAATATCCGACGATACCGAAATGACGGTCTGACGTTCTGCAACCAATGCCAAATGAGGCCCTTCACTCGGGATATCCAGGAACTGGGGTCCTGCAGAGCCCAACCACACCCAGCCAACAAAGGGCGAACTGTCAACCTGTCAAGGTTCTCGGATCGTCGCGATAAAGTGACAAAGGCATCTGGACCCAGCGAGTTCAGGTTTGTCAAGGACGTCGGCATCCCGAAAACGGAACGCGTCTAGCTACCGAACCATCATCAACCTTCCAACTAGTTGGACAACGGTAGCCTAGGCTTGCAATGCTAAACGTTCGCTTCTTGTGCAGTGCAACTACTATGTAAGTACATACGAACCGTGTACTCCGTAGTTAGGATTGCAGCTACCGGTGAAAGGGATAACGGTGGGGAACGTGTTCTGCAAGAACGTGTTAAGCAATCTTGGCCCATGCAGCCAGGCTCTCCCAATCGCAAAGGGATGAAATGCAATTTGAGCTGTCCTCAACACCCAAGTTGTCCATCACCAAGTACCTATTTTCTCATCAAGGAGATGTCTTCTAAAGAGCAACTTGACTACATCTTGCCACCTCCACCTAGAAATACACATCCCAACGTTTAAAGCCATTAAGCAGCTTTTAGCGACCTGTCAAACCGCACAAGGCGGGTCCGGCATTCTGGTTGCGACGGGCTCCAGTGATCGCTTCAGATTCGGCGGGAACTTGGCGACTGACATCTCGCCGTGAGCCGGTAGTCGACAGTTGACCGAGCAGCCAGTCACCGATCATCAAACGCCATACACGATACACGCACCACATGGCTGTCTATGCGCTCCTGGATGTCTTTCGGAAATAGAGTCCTTTGGCAAGAGCATGTACTTCGGAGCTATCCGTTGATGCCATCATTGCTTTCTTGAGCAGCGAATGCATCAACTGTGAATGCGGTGTGTGGTGATGGATGAATCGTGACTTGAAAACTCCCAGCCCGATCGATTCCAGGAACCAATTTTGCTCGGATTCCGCACGGTTCAATGATGCAGAACGATGTCAGTCCAGAGCTTAGCTTTTCCTGTGCCGCGTCCCGACCCTCATACCGACCCTGTCAGCTGGGAATTGTGCAACGTGCCCTCATCCAGAGCTGAAGAATTCCCAGAGATCCTGAAAACAATGCTTCTGCATGGAGAACCGCAAAACGGGCAAATAACGGGCAATTCATCTCAGCAAGTCGAGCATCCTGTCCTCGTCCAAGTTCGGCAAGGCGTGACTTCTGCCTGTGCCGCCTCCAGATCCTACTGCCTCAGTAGATGGCACAGTCTCCCAGCGTCTATTGACGAGGCGAAACGAAATCTCACTCCAATCTCAGGGCGAGATTCCAAATCCGCATCGCCAAGCCCGAGAAAAGCGACATGTCGGATCTGGATGCCTGTCGAAACGACTACAATCCACCTGGCTACATTCGATAAAAGGTCAGCTCAATACTTGTAGGCAGCCAGTAACGTACCAGAAATATGAGAGTACTTGTGTCCCTTTCATCGGACCGCCCATCCACCCTCCAGCACTGTTCAGGCCGTTTCTCTGTTGGTTGTATCGGTAGCGTGAACGATCAATTGTGCCCTTGCCTTAGGATACAGCATGCTGTCATCAACTGGCTCAAAAGGTGTTGCAACTCCGAGAGAAACTGTGATATGCGGTGCTGCGGCGTAGGATGAGGGTGTAGCAATGTCTGATCGTGGTTGTCGGTCGTAAAATTTGCCGTTTTGGTGGGTCTCCCCGCCGGCTCCGCTGTAATCACGCTCGAGGTGATAGACTTGAGGCTCATGGATTTATTGGATCGTCCGCAATGTGGCTTATCTCCACAAGTAAGTTGAGATAGTATTAGCTGATATCCAAGTTGCTGGCCCACTCTGCAAGAGCGTTGAGAGATTGATGCTCACCTTCGGCCTTCTTCTCAGCGGTCGATGAAACGGCTCGGCTCAGCTAGTAGAGTATCCATGATGGAGTTCTCGAAAAAGCAAGTAACCATCTACGGATCCACTCTGCTAAACGGATACGGTATGTCGACTGGATATTGCCGTCTCCATTGTTTGTCGTCTGGGGTGTCGAATTTTGTGGTGTTTTGACGAGCAAGGGTGATTTCGGTGGGAGGTGAGTGAAGGAAGGAGCACTACAATGGTCACGAGCTGCACGTGCACTCGTCAGTGTATTCAGCGGAGATGCATCCCGTTTTTTTCTCTCTCGTCACTTGCAACTCACCTCATACCGTACCGTCTCCGCAAGTACACAATTATCGTCACCGACAATGGAGCTGCTGTTTTCTGTGGCGTTTGACGACAGTACACCTCGAACTTCAAAAGTCCTCGGTCTTGCAACCACCCGCCTTCCAAAAACTACCATATCCACATGCACAGCTGCTTGCTTCCATGACAAAAAAGTCGGATAGCCGACCCGGGGTACGTTCGATTTGCATGCTTCTTTCACCACCCTGGATGAGCTTCACTTTATGTATGTCCTTTGACAATCGCCAGATGCATCCTTGAAGCTCATGCATCCGTCGACAACACGCTTCACTCGGCTTGTACTTCTAACAAAGCATGCTCATCGGTAACCGTATCTGAAAGCCATGGAATATTTTATGCTGACCAATCTCTAGAATCTATGCTTCGATCCGTGATGTTGCATCATCTGAATCAGTGGAACATATCAACGTATATACAAGTACTCAGGAGTCGTCATCCTAACCAGGTTTTCGGGTGGCCCAGCAGACCGGTCAATGAACCTACGACCAAAAGTTCATTTCTACTATATTGGATGGTGTATGCCCCAAGAGGAAGTCGTTCATGTTCTCATTGGCTGCTGTTCCTTCGAGTGCTTGTTTGGGAAGGCTGCTGGTCATTGGCATGCAGGTCTTTGGGCAATGTTAAAAACGGAATTCGAGAAAGACCGATGGACAACTTTTGTGGATCATTGGCCAAAAGAATGATTACGAACAGCACATGAGAACAGGAAATGGAGATCTTGAGCAGCAAGAGGCGAGACCTATAAAGGTGGGCACATCCACTTTAGTTTGGAACTGATTTCTGGCTGACGATAAAGCTATACAGGACAGATGCCGATCTTCTTACATCTTGTTCACCACCTTACCAACTCGACGATTTCATCTGAGCACGGAATAAGATGCTCTTCAACCTCTCGGTTTCGTCCAACACACTCAGTCTCACGTCACGATAACGATGCTATACCTCCGTTGGAACTTGTATACCCAGACTCAGTGACGACTGATGGGAAGGAACGCACATAGGACTTTCCTCCCTTTTTTCACCAACTTGGCAAGGCCCGATCCGTTTTCACCCGTTGACTTCGTGGTTTTTAGATAATGCAACTACCTGGCCTATTCAAACAGAGGACACAACGCAGATGGATCCTTCAGCAGAATCTCCGACTTCTTCTACACCTGCATGCACACTCGCCAGCTTTCTGATGACGACTTCTTCTCTCGACCGCAACTCTGGCATACAACCTGCAAGTTAGTCTTACGAGGGTACTAGCAGTTTTACAAACGAGTACTTTACGATACCAGCCGGAACACTTCTTTCATTCAGTCATGGATATTTTTTTTTCTTTACCGGTAGCTACCTCTGTCTTCACCCCTGCATGCACTACATAAAACGCAGGATCTTGAAAGCAACACTGGAAAAACGACATTCAATCGGACTCTACGGGACATTTGACAGCATCTTGAAACTCGAAACACATGCACTTCACCTAACGACCCGTTATTTTTTCTCAACTTTCTTAGGATGTACTTATTCGATACCGGAATCTGCCTTCAGACCTTCTGCCAGCTCGAGCATTACCAAATACTCCGGGACCTGAGCTGTCGATTGAGGACCGTTTAGTTACTTGGCAAGTGTATAGCATTCTGAACCCTGATTCACCATATCACATGCCGTGTCATTACTTACAGTTTCGAATCCCTGGCCTACGACTTCGGCAAGCTCCACCTGTTACATCTCTCCAGCAGCCAGAAAACTTGCATTGAGTTAAGAAGTAGGCACACACTCCAGTTGGAATTGGGCGTGAATAGTTTTACAATACGAGAAGTGTTGGAGTCTATCCCGAGTTGATCATGATCTCAATAGAGAGGTAGAGGGACGTAAGTAAAACTTCGCATTTGAAAACATCCCTCTCGCATTTCGGATCTTGGAAACGACATAACCACGAGTAAACCGACAATGACCCGTGAAAAAATGTACTAAGGATTGCTCAGACCGAAGAATACGATACTCATAAAGGGCATGAATAGTCGAAGATACTTGCGAGGATATCAACGCTGCAGATGAATAGAGGAGCATCTGGAGCTCGGACTTTTTCGGGCTGCAATTCAATCGAAACTGTCGGCATCCAAAAGAGTCGTATACATGTAAGGATTATAACCAAATTCGACAACGGATCAGTGCTCTATCATCCAAAGATTATGATGTGACGTTGATGGAGACGTCCAAACAGTACGGAGTTACTGTGCATCCGAGCTACTAGTAACAGACTGTAGACCATGCCTGGCAGCCATGCTACCCCGATCTGCCGAGTACACCAGTTTACCGAACACAAAGCCAACTCGGATTTAAGAAGGCCAATCGCTCAAATCCCTTCAAGTAGCATATTCCTAGTACACTTTTGTATCTTGGGTTTTTTCATGTGGCCAATGTAAACTGAGTGCTACAAATACTTACTTATCAAACACCAGTGGTAGAAATGAATTACTTCTACAGATCGTAAACCGTATTTACCGAAGCATCTTTTGCAAACACCGCTTGCCGATATAAACGGGCTGGATGGCCGAGCGGTTAAGGCGCTAGACTCAAGAGCTTACCGAAAGGTACTCTTCTCTGCTTTCTAGTAGGGCAACCTGCGTGGGTTCGAGTCCCACTCCAGTCATCATTCTTTTGATCTTTTTTGTCCCATCAAGAAACTAAATACAAACAAAAAATATTTTCTTTTCGGTAGCATTTCAACAGGTCAACAGGAGGTGGATCGGAAAGCGTTTTAGACAATGGAAATGGGAAGAGCTTGATACCCCGGCATTCACCCCTTTTCTTCCCAGCATCTCGATTGGTCGATTTCAACATCGAATATGGGCGAGTTCTTGGACAAGAGCTTATACAATTAAAGCGAGAAAAATACAAAAAGAAACTGGCCAGTGCAGTAAGCTCTTCCACTGCTTCAATCGGGAATCGAACCCGAATCTCCCGCTTGGGAAGCGAGAATCATGACCATTAGACCATTGAAGCGGAGAAAAGGCGAGCATCATGGGCCACAGATCTAGCAATCACATATAGTATCTGATAATAACTCGGGAAACGTCAGTGTAGACTCAGACAGCAGCAGAAGCTAAAAACACCTCCTGCGCGGTCCGGTCCTTCTGCGCGAGAGAGTGGTTTGGACGGTGGGGTAGATAGATCACAGCTCCACTTAGCCATAGCCCTCCGAATCAAGGTCGATCCAATAACGAACAGTACAAAGGCGAGCATCATGGGCCACAGATCTAGCAATCACATACATCCCCATACAAAACCAATCACCATCACTTTACACATCTCAGACACAAAAAGTGACGTTCAACTCTTCAATTCTCCTCCCAATACCCCCCCCAAGCCCACCCCCAACACCGTACAAACCAACAGTTAACAAAAGAAGCAAGTAAGTACTTAGTATATAGCAAGCCAGACCGCAACGCACGAATAAAAGCAAGAGCAAGAGCAAGAACGAGGATAAGAACCGATGAAACCCAACCGACCGAAGATAAGATAATATAGAAAAAGGAAGAAAAAAAAGCTAGGAAAAGGGAGATTGGAATAGTAGATGGAAATGGATGGAAATGGATAACTAAATGTGATACAAGAAACAAAACGGAAGGGCAAGCTGGAGGTGCCCAGGGTGGTAGGTAGGTAGGTAGTAGCCGGACTATAGTAGTGTGTGGTGAGAAGGTAAGGTGGGAGGGTGGTGGCAGTACTTTTCAAAAGATGAGAAGAGTAGGGAGGGGATATAACGGAGGGAGAAAAGCCTGTAGTAGGAGGAACAGTAAAACCAGGAAAACCAGTACAGTAAGGAGTAAACCCAAAGCCTTGAATGTATCCACCGAAAGCCCACACCAATACAAAGAAGAATATGAGGAAAAAGATAAACCGTTAAAACCGAGAACCTTTGCGACAAATGGAAATGATGTGCAAGGAAGATCAAAACGTATAACCAGAAGAAACAAAAATAAAACACAAAATAACACCACACAAAAACTCCTACTGAAAACAAGTGCAAGGATGATGAAAATCCTCAAGCATATTCCCTATATCCCCTATCCTTCACGTTGAGCACCCCGCTCAACGTCCTCAAACTCCTCGTCGGTCCTCTTCCTCTTCCTGGGAGGAGGTGGAGGCGGCCCCATAGATCCTTGGTTCGATGCGGCATCCTAATACTGCATGCGATTGCTACTATGGCTCTCCCGACTTTGGTGTCCGTGCGATTGCTGATGTCCCTGGTGGCCACCGTTGCCGTTTTGCTGTATGCTCAACTGCTGGAGCTGATGTCTCATCTGTTCGATTTGTTCTTGCTGCTGGTGCAGTTGTTGCTGAAGCGAGTGGTTTTGTTGTTTTAGGGGCTCAAAATCGCGTTGCAGTTGGGACATGGCTTGTTGTTGCTCACGGACATGCTCGATTGCTGAGATGAGAGTTAGTTTGATGCTTCCAAGGCACTTTCCACCGAAACTCGAACTTTGGAGTCGAATCGGCGGATCGCGAAAAAGAGATTGTGCTTACCTTTTGTCAAAATCTCCCACTTGCTAGTCTTTCCACCCCTGTCACTCGGCAGCAGATCCCGCAACTCATCAAACAGCACCTTCATCTCCTTCCGTCTCTTTCTCTCGGCCAGCTTGTGCGATATGCGGAGTTCTGGAGTTCTAGAGTAAGGAGTGGACTGTAGGTTCGAAGGATCGTTAGTCAAGTGGCCCATTGAAGGTCTTCTTAACGGGCCCAAGCGCTGCTGTGACGAGTGTGGAGAGTGGTAAGGCACTGTGCTTGTGGTGGGATGGTGATGTGAAGAATAAGGAGACGGATAAGCAGATGGGGGGCCACTTTCCACGGTTAGATGGCTGTGATTCATGCCAGAATGACCGCTGTAGATGCTAGACACCGAGGTTGGCAGTGATGATGTCGACACACGACGGTCGCCATGGTCCATGCTCGAGTAGCGACTGTCTCGGCTTGACTCCTCTGGTATCGTCTCTGGTGGCGCAATGTCGGGATCCGGGAAAGCATATGGGAAACCCTTTGTCGGCGAAGGAGCGTTTGGATGTGGGAATGCAAAGCGACTGCCTGCTGCAATTGGCGGTGCTATCCGTCCAGAAGACAGTGATGGGCGATGCTCGCGACCGTTGGTGATTGGAGAATGGATGGAGCTGGAAGCAGCTGGAGGTGAAGGTCGGCCGAATCCATTGGTGCTGGAAGCAAACGATTGCCTGCTGATGCTGTCTCCTCCAGGCGATCGGTTGTAGATTCCTCTCTCCTTTGCGAGTGATGGCTCCCTGACGAGCGATGGAAGGCTAACTTGGCTGCCGAGGTGAAGATTATTCATCCTACTGTCGAAGCTGCTTCTCCGTGACGCTGAAGGCGAGTGGATCGACTCTTGTGTGATTGACTGGTGGAGAGAGGTCTGGGAGCGATTGGCGTATCCATTGGTGGGCGATTGAGGTCCTGGGGGTCCAGAGTAGGGTCCATTTCCAGGTCCGTTTTGGTAGTTGTAAGAGTCGTGAGGAGGATGGAGAGTCCGACTGGGGTTCCCATCAATCGGAGGTAAGGTAACATGAGGTCCTACGTATGATGAATCTACAAGCAAGTCAGCAAACCTGCACTCTTTTCGGCTTCTTCCATCTCTCTGAAATCCATCATCGCGACAACGGAAAAGAGCAAGGATCAAGGGTGGGGGAGGAAAGAGGACGAACGGGTAGATGCGAGGGACCAGTTTCCCGAATCTCGTGGCTCACTCGTGTGCATTGGCGGCGAATGGCCATTCCTCGATTGTGGTTTTATCGGATTGGTGATGTTTGCGAGCGAAGGCAACGTGGGAACAGATTCCTTCCTTTCCCATGGTGGTTGCGCCATTGTGTCGAAGGGTGATTATTCTCGTCCGTCTGCAACTGTCGTAAACAACACTCCGTGATGCTCTTTCCTTCCTGATGTGATGTGTCTGCGTGCCGGTGATGTTCAATGTGGCAAAAGCCTTCTCGGTTGACAGTCTCCTCCAATCGATCTCCTTTTAGAACAGCGTGGTGGAAAACGTGTCGTCTGGCGAAGAGGGTCCGATGAGGAAAAATAGCAATCGTCGTCCGTTAACCAAAGAGAATCGTAGGCGCCGAAAGAGTTGCGATAGCTTAGGAGGAGCTGAAGGTTGCGGAGGGGAGGATGATGAAGTGTAGTAAAGTAAGATCCGTTAAAGCGGTCAACAGGCACAGAACGGGATGCAAGTTGGCTAATATAAGTAGCAGTCTAGCGTCAAAAGACAGGACAAGACAAGGACAAGGTTGCAGGGTTGCAAGTGCGTGTCTGTTCTCGCAACTTTGGTGCGTCCCTATTTTTTTTTGTGTCGCTCTTTCCTTTGCTGGAAAAATCGGGGCTGCAGGAAGAAGCTGAAGAAGGAAGTAGGCAGCAACGATGAAGAGCAAGTAGAAAGCGTAAGGAAGGAGGTTACTCGAGGGCGAAAAAAAGAGTGGTGAGAATCTTTGTGATTCCTAGAAAAAGTAGATTGAAACTTGGTCGAGTGGTACAGTCTGAGGGAGGTACACAAGCCACGGAGCAAGTTGCAGATTGGGGGTGTAGGTTCCTGACAAGCGCAACGGGTAGCGAAAGAGAAGGAAGTGACTCGGTGCAATTAATTGCGAGTAAGTAGAGGATGGAGAGTGAAGAGTGGCTCTGTCGATAGTAGACAAGTATCGAGAGAGAGGGAATGTGGCTGGAGATATATCGATCAAAGAAGTTGGAAATCAGTGATAAGCTGAGACGGTACTACTGATGCGAGCTGTCTCTCTCTCTCTTGCCCTGGATGCAGCTGTGGTGATGGTCCCCGAGAAAAAAAAGTCTGGTGATGATGGCCCTTAATGTTCCTGGACCGGGATGGGCAAACGAGAAGTGATTGCCTGTAAGTTGAGCCGAGTCTTGTTCCTGGTTTCTGATAAGTGCTGACGATTGATAGCTGCCCTGTTGGTGTTGATGTACAAGTGTTGAGAAGGTGATGAGGATCCGATGTAAGGTGCAGCGGCACAGTTGCAGTAGGAGGTTGTTGGGGGTAGGTGGAGTGGAGGGAGGAAGAGGAAAGAGTGTGCCAGTGGTAAAAAAAGGACGAGGGATGTTTTGTGTGCGGTGAAATTGGGGCGGATAATTAGAGACTTGGGGATCTGTTCCTGCCTGTCAGACTGCAAGGCTTCAGACACAAAGTAACGTGTAAGCTCAAGAGGAACGAGATGAGCGTAGGCAGAGAAGCAGAGAAGAGAAGGTGGGAGGCGGTGCGAGGGAAATGTGATGGAATGGAATGTCCAATTGGGGTAAACAGCCGAGATGCAAATACGACTGGATGAAAGAGACACAACAGGCTCGCGAGAAGAGAGAGAAGGACTCGAGAGAGGGAAGAGAAGGAGAGAAAGAGAGTGTCGAGGAGATGGAGAATAAGAAGGGAAGAGATGTATCAGCAGGGCAAGGGAAGGAAGGAAGGGACTTTGTCTCTAAGAAGGAACGGCCGTGCCTGTGTTTCTCTATGGTAAAATGGATCCCACGCTATGATGCCAGTGAATGTCCACGTTTGTAACGAAAAAAGGCAAATAAAAGCAGCTCGATCGGCCTGAAAGAAGAAGCACAAGAAGGGTAAACGAAGCAGAGCTCAAAAGAGATGAAAGAGCTATAAAATTGATCCCGTATTCCTCCTGGACACCTCTTCTGCTCTTCTACCGGAACAAAGTACTCTGGATAGATTACGACCCTGCAAGGGAACAGCTTGCATACAAACTCCCCTCACCCTCTCTCTTCTACCTGCCGGTCCTCCATTCATACAAAAACTTCACAAAACATACCCTGAACTTCTTGTGCCAGTAGAGTGCTACCCAGGTGGAATCGTAGGCTTCCCAGTATGGTATTGTGATCGACACTAATGTGAATAGGTCCCTCGAGATGACGCCTGGGGCAGCAATTCTCGATAAAATCACGAAATTCGAGGAAATTTCGATTTGGAAAAAGAAATTGCCGAAAAAAAGAAGCGTCAAGTTGATGAGATCAAAAGCGTGGTTAATTGTAGCGTGGGGCGTGGCAGGCTGAACGGGTCAAAAAGCGAGAAGGGCTCGAGGGAACACAAGCGGAAACCCACGCAAATTCTGCAAACCCTGACCTGCGTGCCCTAGGCGGCCTTGAAAGGTCACATTGCACTTGGCCTGAGCACCTGTTCCTCCTCATGATCTCAGGAGTCCTCCAGGACGTATTCCCGTGCTACACCGGCATCGGCTCTGCTTGCCAGTCGGCATCTCATCTCGTTTACATTAATCAGGACCCATCGTGCTGTGCCTGACGAGGGTATCTTGAAATGCAACCTCACAACGTTCTGCCATGATTGGTCCTGAAAAGACCACGGACAGTCCTCATCATGGTTCACGCGCGAATAATTCAGTGGTGCTTCTCCGGTGCCGTAAGGCTTCACCATCCGAATCCCATCTCTTCTGAGGCATTCTGAAAGCCGGCCGCCCGATTGGTCAGGTAGAAATCTCTTCTCGTATCAGGTATCCAGTGAAATTTCAAGTTGAAGATTGCATCTCCGTCATAACCAGACCTCGTGGTCATTCCTCATGGGCTCAGGGACCTCCGGCTCACTGTCTTCTCAGACCCTCTGGGATTTCACGGAGCATTTGCAAACGAAACTGTAAAAGCCACGTCTTTCCTCGTAGCCATCTCAAATCCTCAAACTTCCAAAGTCCTCATCCTTGAAGAATCTACATGATCGGCCCGCAACCTCCACCAGTCCGAGCTTTCCATCATATCTGAGCTCATGCAGAACATTCGATCACTGCAGTCGCCACCTCCAATCGCCATCGGATCAAGCCGGAGAGCTCACGTCAATCGTGCTTGAAATCTTGAAAAGCTTCGGACCGAAGTTTCAGCAGTGTCGATGATCTCTGCAACTCCCTCGTGGACATGACCGATTTGAGTCCGAAACGCGCGTCTCCCGCCTCGACTTCAAGATCCAGCAAACGTCTCATGTCGTTCGCCTGTCAGTTAGGCTCCTGGCAGGTGGCAAACCATGAGGTTGTCGAGCCGGTTTCCTCGACAGAAAACGTGCTCAGAGCCGCGTAACGAAAGGTTGATGATCTCGGTGGTTGAGGACCCACACGAAGGAAAGGCCTGCAGCCGAAGGGTCTTCATCCTCTGGCCAAAGAAACGTGTTAACCAATGATCCCGGTAGCCCTACAGCAGTGGTGTGTCTACCTCCGAAATGCAGAGGCATCCTTCATCTCTGCAGGTCCGATGCATTTGGGGGCCGGGCCACGACTACCTCATCTCCACCCCAGCTTCATGCAGCCCGCCTCATCTCAGCGCCCTCAAGTTGCAATCCGGCCTGATCCGCACTTTGCCAGTCCCAGACCCGCCTAGTTAGTCCACTGCAGCGTCCGTGTCACTCCCACTTCCTTCCCTTCCACAAAAACTCCACTTCCCGACCGCCAAAGCCCGGAGGGGCCACAAGATCTAACACAGTGCAGTGGCAGTAAAGTTAGAACGATGGCTAGAGTTTGCAGATCTCCATCTAGGATTCCGGGCGTGTGCCAACCATGACTTGAATTGCGGGATTGCGTCTTTCTTTGTCTCGCTTGGGATGGATAGGGGACGACTCAGAGCGCGAGCGAGACGAGACGACAATTCGAACGGACAAACGAACGGTATTGCTTTTTTGTTGCAAAAAGGAAGATGCTTCCCGGATCCCACGAGCTCGACAGGGCGAGAGTCATTGTCTTGAGCTGAGAGATTGAGTCGACCAGGGTTGCGAATTTTACGATAAAGAGACTGATTCCCCGCGCTTTGGGGGATTCTGCTTCTTCTTTGGAGCGTTGTGGAGGTGCCATGTGCTTTCGGAGGTACGCTCCATGAGGGTTGCAACGGTGAAGATGAATGGATGCCATATGCGCTGCAAAACTTCAATCTCCTTTCTTGAATTGTAAATGCCATGTGCTGTGTTCATTTCTTTCCATGGTGGAAGCGGAGACCGGTGCCATGTGCTGTTTCGAATTTCGGACATGAACGGCATTATGGTGCAGTGACAGGGATTGAGGCTCGGGATAGCATCTCCTTGTGCTTGCTTTCGGCTTGAGCTCCATCTTGTGAACATGCCGAATTCGAGTGCCTCGCAGAGCTTGGGCCATGGGCTGGGTCTCATTTTCTTTCCGTTTGGCACGGAAAGCGAGGCTCGGTCGATTCTCGAATTCATGTGCTGCTGGTCTCATTTGATTCCGAATGAAGGCATGAGATGCTTTGAGTAGCTCATAGAACGAGAAATAGCAATCCATGAGATATCGAAATGATCATCGAGGCTATGTGGTTCCTTCCAGTAGATCTGGAGTTCAAAAGAAAGGCAACGTCTAGACTAGCATGTACCCCATATCCACAGCTATCTCAATTGTCCTTATGTCGTCGTGAGAGTTGTCGTCATAAGGAGCCGACCCTGTTGTCATACCTGTAACCCTAACCGGCACTGGCGCAAGGCAAAAGGGTCCTTCAAGTTCGAAGCTCGGAGTGCTTCGGAGCAAAAGTCCACCACCGATGACACAAAGCTTGAATCGACGCCTTGCTTCCCCTTACCAGCCCTATTTCAGTTTCGACCCTCAACAAGAAACCCTGTTCTCATCGACCTTTGTCCAGCTCGTGATGCTGCTCTCTGTAAGTGAACTTAGCTCCTCCCCTTCCGCCCGCTGGCAACATCGTGTGAACTTCTCAAGAGGGAAGGGTGAGCCACAGTGCCACACTACCACCGCCGGGCTGCGCAAGTTCAACCGTCTCTCTCCCCTAAACTTCCAGATGGGGAAATATGCTGATGAGAATAGGGTCAATCCATACTGCATGGAGGATAGGAGATGTGTATCGTGTGTGATATCACCGCAAGTTTCCTTGTTCTGCTCCCGCTCTCGCAGCTGGCCATGCGGAGCATGTGGGTGATTTTGTCTGCATGATGAGTTGTGCGGGGAGAAAGGGATGAGGTTGAGTGGTTGATATGATGATGGCCGGCTTGTTTGCTTGGGGCAGTGGGGGCTTGAACTTGCACTGAGTCGGGTAGGCTGAGGCGGTGTCTCTGAGGGTATGTAGGGTAACTTGGTGAGGAAGGTAGCTATCGTTAGCGGGATGGATTGCAGAGTCGGGTGCTGTGGCGAGCGTAAGGATGAGGTGCAGACTACCGGAGGTAGAAGCGGGGCCCGGTGCCTCGTACGTACTGAGACCCACTTTGGGTGCCGAGATCATCTGTGCTGTCGTCCTGGGCGGACTGCGAGTTGCTAGACTAGTCGGATGCTGTCTCTCGCATCGAGGCTTTGCGAGTTCGCCTCAGCTCGCGATGAGCTGAAGCCTCCATAACATACATACGTAGAGATGCGCAGCTAGAGCAAAGCCTCAAACCTTCAACCGACCGAGTGCTTCTAAATGCGGAAACTGTCGTCGTATGCAACTACCGATTTTCAAGCTTCTCGATTTCCAGTTCAGGAAGTCTACGTACCGTACCGGGGGTCCGAGTCGGCAAGACAGGTATGTACGCAAGCTTCAAGCCCGTAGTTGGAAGTGGAGCTCAGTTCCAGTGTCGATCTCCGGCCTGGTTTGATGGGGAACCTCGTGCCGAATCGTACCGAGAGCTCGACTGAAGATCTTTGAGTACCTTGGTGAACTCTGCAGCGAAAAGGGCGCCTGCCGGTCGAAACTTCCTCGCGCGAATTAACTGCGAATCGCTACATACTTCTGCAAACATGATCCTGATGCCATGATTTCCTGTCTTGGATGAAAGGAAGGCTTCCCGGAAAGCTCCGCTCCATGCAGCGGCCAGCATCAGCACTTGAGAGATCTTGGGGTATCCACTTCAGGTATCCCAAGACCCCGCCGGCGGGCCATGCAAACATCCACGTCTCCTTTAACAGCGAGACGAGGACGTTTTCTGCATGACGGACTACTGTAGGTTGCAGTAGCATGGAACAACGTTCTGGCCATGTGCCAAAGAGTCCCACGTTCAAGGCAGACCACGCTCGCCGTCGGCGGATTATGGTTTATCCATGGGTCGAGCGCACGAACTATCGAATAGTTTGCATTAGCAGCATCATGCTGGGTATAACTTGCCTAACATGGATATAAATTGGTCATGTATGCCGGGATTCCGGTACCTCGTCCCTAGAGCACGACAGAGGACGAGGTCTCTGCCCATATGGCGCCTTGGGTATTCGGTGGGTATCCAGGTGGCATCCGCTTCTTGTGACTGTCCAGATGCAACTGGACACGTTAGAAACGATAATGGTCTATCGGAAGTTGTTGACCGATTCGGATATGTACTTTACTATCCAGTTCCAATTGTTTTGACGGATATCTCATCCAAGCGATCCACAATATGCCCGATGGCTTCTTGCCGGTAGTAACAGGGTCTGTAGCACGATGAGAGACATCAATACTTCCTAATCCAGCAACACGGTACGCCCATTCGTGCTACTATCCATACTGATATCTGAGACCTGGAAGCACTCGTCGGGTCGACTCAGGCAGTCCCACGGCCCACCGAATGTACCTCGTAGAATACAATGATTCAAGTGGAACTGACATGATTCACAATTGGATCTGGTATTGCTGAGGTGAGAATCCGAATACTCAGGGTCCAGCCAAAGCTTCCGTCCCAATCAATGATCTAGGCCTGTCTCGTTTCATCAGCAGCACCTAACCTTATTTCCAAAGAGTTCCGAGATAGTATCATACTGATACATACCAACAGCAGCTTTGGCGTTTGTTTGCCGCTCGGCTCCTGTTTATCGTTGGACAGCTCCCGTCTCCATGTGAATAATAACTCCAGTACTAATGAAGAGCCGTATGACCAAAAAGTCAGAGGCTTGCAAAAGGCCCGTTTACACGGGCACGAATAGAGTACAAGAAGTATGTAGCTCTGTAATACCCCCCGCCCCAAAAAAGCACCATTTCTATGTCAACTGCTCCTGGAAAAAAGGCAGACTACGGCATGGGAATCCAGTCATACGAACTGACCCTGAACCACCCTGTGCCCCACTGCAGCTTGCCGGAAAATGTACACACGGCAAGATGCATAAGTATCCGAAACAACCACGTTAATGAAAGTATGTACTGCATGAGATAGATTCTGCCCACTCACACATCCGTAGCTGTAAAGCTCATATGTTACCTTTCCCATGCTCTGCAGCCACTACTATGGTTGCCTGGATATCGTGTATTCAAGAATATGCGCCGTAAATGACTGTCACATAGAACACGGCCGAGGTATCCGAGTGGTAGTCGATATCAAGCCGTAAAAGAGCCAAAATAAAGTGGGTCTGATCTGCCTTCAGATGATGTCGTGCAGCAGGCTTTGCGGATAACTGCAGATGCCAGAATGGGAATCATACCTTCCATGGAGCATTAGAAGTGACGACATATAGGGGAATGGGGATTGGTTACCTTAAATCCGAAGGCCGAAAGTGAGTCGCAAAAACTTTCAAGGCGTTTCGGGGATTGTATAAGCTCCGAATTCATCTTGATAGTAGACTGTCCTCGTCTCACTAGAATATGCGTGGTGGATGCATGCGGTCAAAAGCCAAATATCATAAACACGAATAATGCAGTAAGGAGTATGCATACTGCACAACTCAGTGACTTTCAAGAAGCAAAAGAAGTCTCCCCACGCGATGTATGTGCCACGAGTACTGGTACATGCGTATGCATTGATACACTGTACCTACATGTATGTACCTAGTATGTACCTTTTGTATGCTATGTGGCTCTGGTGCAAAAGTCTGAGCCGGATGGAATGCAAGATACCGTTGAGATAATGTTGCACCTGTGCGATCTGCATACGCAAGTCTCAAATCTTAACGTGGCTTCTGAATGTTCGCGTGTTATAAAGTGGTTCGATTCGACGTCAGTCGCGTTTGCGTCGAAGGCTGGGCAGTGTGGTGGGTTGCGCTGAAAAAACTTGTCATGAGATATGCCATTCTCACAGACACGTTGTTCTCCCGACCTCTCATTTGCGAAAATCATATAGCTGACGGTGTCAATTCCCGTGATAGCCTCCATGCAATTCGTCCTTACGAGGTGATCGAGTAGCGTAGCTGATGTGGACGGCAGTCCTTCGATTGTTATCGTGTACGATCGCCATGCAATTGTACTGCAGTACTGCTAAGTAGCTGATATGATGGAAGCATCAGGGCAAAGAATTGCCGTCTGAATACGGAAGGCCATATGACTCGAGCGCGAGCTACAAGTGGTGAGCGAGAGGCTGGTATATGTATGCTTTGGGGGCAATATACTATTCACCTACAATATATCAGTTACCCGGTTTCAAGTTCTTGTTGTCTCGGATAGACTGTATGAATGAAGCATACAACTTCCATATCGATTACCGAAACCTCGTATTTTGGCCGATTCATGGTTGCAGTGTATCCGGATTATGGCCTTGCGATCAATAATGGCCTGCATATTACAAGTAACCAGAAAACTCATCAATATCAGCCATGCACTCGGAGAATTCTGGAAGTGGTGTTACGTTACCTTGCCTCATGAGGCTATCTTCAGCTCAAAGTCTTTGCATGGCACCGCATGTAATGCTCACACCGAGTTTACATATTTGATAGACGTCGATAGAGCTTCTCCATCAGCTTGCATCCACGTATATAGGTTGCAATTTGGCCATTGAACATGTGCACTTGGCTTTGTTCGGTCGTAGAAGGAGTAGGACCTTCCTGACACAGTAAGAGAGTTAATTCGGATTTCAAGCCAGCGTCGTAAATACAACCAATATTTCATGAGAACACCGGTGGGCTCCAGAAAGTACGCTGTACCGGTGCCGTATCATCTGACGTTCAGTTAGGATTTAACATGCCAAGTAATTCAAACTCTGATACATACAACTGGAACCGTGACTGACGCCTTCTCAATCATCGGCGTACAACCGGAGCCATAATCCGTTTCCGTACCAAAGAAGCCCTAAGCATCGGAGGAACAATCTGATAGCCGATTTAAGCGGGACCGAGGTGCCTATAAGATGGTTAATATGGAGCTACTTTGTACTTCGTTGTGATAACAAGGCACAATTAAGATTGGATACCCACCACATCAAACTCACCTCTCGGCATTTGTTGCCCTGCTGGTTTTTGGAGCAGATGCAACGAGTGCAGAGTGAGATACTACCGGAGGTGGATCTAAATGCCCAGTTCTCTCCTCATAGGAAGTTGGGTAGCCAGCATGGGCACCTCCATACGAGATCAGGGTCCCTATCAGATCCGGCCCTGGTATGGGTATCCTTGCTATTGCCGTAATATCGTCAGTGATCGGCCCGATTAACTTCGTAATCGGTTATCGTCAGACCGTTGGATGGCAACAATAACCGTTTGGTCTGCCAATACTACTTTGCACAATCGTAAGTACAAGTATGGCCACCGCCGCAGACATGCTCTTGAAGGTGCAGTGATATCCTTGCCATGGACATAGCGTTATTCTCTCTTTGCATGTCGTCTATTGAACCGAGCTGACTGGTCGTAAATATATTGCCACCAGAGGCGTTGGCCCGCTCTGTAAACTGTTGGAACTGGCTGCTTTGGGGTATCCACAAGGGCAACCTCGTTGAGGCTTCATCATCCTACTGGCTTGCTACCTCCAACGTGCCTTCAACGTGCAGAAATTGCTGTTTTGGGTAACACTGTAAAAGCATCAGCATTCGTTTCAGCGGCCGACAGGCACAGGCACAGGCATACGGAGTACCGCAAAAGCAAACACTAATCGAACGACCGAAAGCCCCATCAAAAGATCCAGTGCACATGAATGATTTCTTCTCTCATGCATGTCTGCCACCGAGAATCGTGCTTTGTTTTCATCTGAAGTCTCATGCCATCAGAATCGAATACCAAACCTTCCTTAGGCAACTGCTAAGGGCCAGAAAATCACAAGCCGATTACGAGCTTTCCTGCTGAAAGTCTCTCTCTTTGGATCCTTCTCTTGCAGACCGAGAATGCTCTCAGATCTGGTTACCAAACATAAATCACGGCTCCACTGTAGGGTCGGTAGACCCCTGTAAGTTTAGTGCTACCAAATGCACCAAAAGTTCTGTGTGGTTGCAGCAGACTTCGTTTCATCTTTCTTTAGACGCAGTGACGGCTTTTGAGATCGTTTCGGGGCTATTTTAAGTTAGCTTGTGCAAACCAAGTCCTCAACCATCAGATGTGTGGAGACGGCCTCTCTGCTAACCAGGTGCTTTACCTTCGCTAAGGTTCAGGGCGTACCCGTGAGCAACAACAACATATGTGAGCTTCAGGCCGTGCTCATAACATACGAGGTTTGGAGGTGTCAGTGCTGATACGAGTAGAGGCTCAACGCATGGCCTTGTTGAGCTGAATGGTTGGGCTCTACGAGTAGTTATGCGTGAAGTCTCCGCGGAGGTCCAATTAGTGTTTCCACGACCATACGTAGTTGAGGTCCTAAGGTCGGCAACTTCGGCACCCTCATGATCTCGACTTCGGCATGGTCATAACTACTTCGTGCGTAGGTAGACCTGGTAACGAGGCATTTGAAGTCTGTCGAGCAGTGTCAACTCTAGCCTGTGGAGAACGCCATGTTGGCGGGATGATAGAAACCGAGGAACCTAAAGTCGAGATAGACCAATGTTATACTTCGTAATTGCTATTGATATACTCCGTATTAGTGGGCACTAGGAAAGCCTATCTCGTAATTAGCAAATATAAACCGCTGAGTAGTGGGTAGTCCTACCTACTAAGCGGGATCCCAGATGAGAGCGGTCTATTCCCACCGTATCTATTCCCTAAAAGCAATACTGCTCCGGTGTCTATTTTGAGCTTCTTCATGTCTCGAATCTCAAATACTGTAGATGCAGCAAACCTGTCATGTACAAAGCAGAACGACTTCAAAAGCAAACTGGCTGAGATGATGATATGTATCTGCAACCTTTCTGCAGATGAGACTCCATAAACGACGATTGTCGAGCGCTAATCGGAGATGTGTGTCGAGTGCTGCAGTCGCCATAACGACCGAGACATCGGCAACGGATGTGATCCATCACACATGTCCCTCCGGATCGATCACCCTCCTGCGTTGAGCTATCGGGTACACCTGCTTCAGCTTCTCAGCTACCATACCAATCCAGCAGCTCGGATTCGGCAAGAAAGTTACTTCCCAAATCTCCCCTCTCCGACTGTTCCAATCCCGAAGGAGTTTGAAGACCGGCTCTAACACTGTCGATCGGACCCTTTGATCTTAAACATCTTGATCGAAGGCATCACCATTTCCATTCCAAGAACCCATAGCCCTCCTCATAGGAGCACGTTCTTGCAATTTGACTCTCCTCAGTTCGGAGCCTTTCCTGAAGGTGAGGGTTTCGTCCGTCTTGGGAACCCCGCTAAACCACTTGAACGGGGAGGCGTGCAGGGATACCCGGGGAAGCGCCGCTCATTGGGTAGAACCGTCTGAATTAGGCAACATACCTGGCTGATTTGTTTGTAGGTGTGCGACATCTGTCTCTCCCCAAGGTACTCAGGCCGGACTGTACACCTCATCCCGGTCATGAAGGCAAATATTGACCTGCTTTCGCCCCAGGGTCATGTTTTTTGCTTTTTCGGGTGTCCTCTTTACGTTATGCATTCTGACGAATCGAATCTTCTTGGCCAGTTGTCCTGGGTAAAGCGTGGGTGAGGGGCAAGATGGCTGCGTCCCACATGGAGTGGACATCTCCACGCGACAAGACGGCAAGTCTGTCAGGGCAGATTAAAAGATGTTTCACGATCCTCTTTGGTCGCAAGGTGGGGTGGATTGCTCCTGAATTATGTAAGCAGGCTCGGTATGTGCTTCCTTGAGTAAACTTCACAAGTGTCTGTTATATAGGAAATCAACGTCCTTGATCGCTATGAACAAGCTGGTTTGGCCCTTTCGAAATGAACTCGAGCCCAATTAAAGTTGCATGAGCCTCTTTAGGCCAACTTCACGAACCTGGGTTCAACCAACAAGAGCATGGACAGCGCTAAAGCACGGCAAGGTTGCACTGTGTCTCCTTCTCAACCTTCTGGAAGCGAGTAACCTGGCCGGGATACCTTGTGATTGCAAAGAAACCCTTGAAGCTCTCATCGGTATCGACACATCTCTGAATTCGATCGTCAAAGCACGAATCGGTATCTGCGTATTGGGCAAACCTCATGGCAAAGAGTATCCAACAGGCACCCATCTGATAGTTGCTATGATTGATCATCATGTATCAAATTGCATGATGGGCGATAGTTACATACCACGCGGCGAAGAGTAAGAAACATGTTGACGGTTGAACTGGCTTTTCGACCAGGCTACCCAGAGCTCGAGGGCCCCATCATCGCAAGGCAGTAACCCAGCTAGCGGCAATAATTCGTTTTCCGCCCCGAAATTTGCTACCGGATTCATTTCGGACGGAGTCGGAAAGGGCTCATAACCCACATAAGCCACAGTTCATTTCCGAAGCCGCCGAAGAACCTGCCGTTGGCGTGAAGAGCTGTTGATGTGACAACGGCGGTTTAAACGTGGGATCCACCTGCCGACTCGGCCCGGCGTGTGCGAGACACGATTCCTGAATGTGCCTAAAGTTTTTTTGCCGATGCCGATGCACCAAGCGCCGGTCAGGGATACCCATACCCGGAATATATTGAGGTTGCAACTTTCTCTTCTCTGAAAAAAAGCAAACCAGTGGGTCTACCTTGTATAAATCCCCGCATTCTCGTCTGAACGGTTGAAATATGTGCCGCAATTCGGTATCGTATTAAGTGGTTCCGGTAGTCGCCAACCGGTCTTCCGAATCCATGTTGCTGCCCTGCACAATGGTAGGGCGAGTAGGGGGTTTAATATGGAGGATTCTGCGAACTTGATCAATCGATGTCTGTGTTCCGGGAAATAGGAATTCTCCTTATGCCATCACAACATAATAGCTTTGCCGGGTCCATCGCACAAAGTCATGGCAATGCAGAATTATTTGCGGAACTCATACCGAACAATCTAAAGCGCATTAGAAAACAGACTTCCGAGTATCCGTGGTGATTTGGCAACCTCACTTGCATGGTAGAGATAATACAAATACTTCAAGCAGATGTTCACAAGCAGTGCACGGTCTGACAAAGGCTACTCGGCCTTGGGTGTCAGCATCCCACGAACCCAATCCAGATTCACATCCTCGATTCCCGATGAATAAAGTGCTTATCCTGAGCGTTTGCCGACCTGTCAGATTCCGAGCCGAAAGCAGAGCGAAGATCTTCATTGTCCAGCTTTATCCAGGCGCCATAATCATAACCGTCAGCCTATCGATTATCAGCCCATTTGAATTAATACGAGATGTTCATTCATACCAGATAGTTGCCCATCGACTCGTCAAGCCCAAGAAAGCTGTAACATTCATGTGTACCCCGAGCTCTCCAAGCTCAACCGTGCTTTCCTTTGTACCTGCTCACTCTGCATATGCTTCCAAATATATCGTGGAGGTTTCCTTCCTGCTACACAAATTAGTATACTTATGCTGTGCACGTTTTATAATATGTGGGCGGAATATTCCGCTAATGCCACTTCGCACTGGAAACCGGTTCACAGTCTCTTCATGTCGGACAAGTTTTCGAAGCTTCCACGGTCATCCCGAAATAAACCCTCATGTAGGCGGAAACAGTCGGGAGGAGTTGCCGGGTCGCGGAATATGCTGGTCCTCGGACAGACAGAGTTGAAGTCCTGACGTCGTGCACAAAACTTCACCACATCGCTGCAGTTTTTGAAACCTCGAGGGCCATGCGGCGTCAGTCAGGTGAATGTTTCTTCAATGAACCATCAGAAAGATCTGCCGTGAATTGGAAAAGGTTTGTCTCCCGTCCCTTCGTTTGTTCGGATGCTAATTCGCAATTCGGTTCCAGTGGTGCCCATCAAAGTCGGTAAGAGTCCCTGAAGGTTCGATTTCGATTTCGTTTGCACCGATGGTTCAGATTGTCGACGATATGCCCGTACCCGCTTTGTCGTCGACGGTCCCACTTGGTTACCTCCTCTGCAGAAGCTTGGATGCGTTAGGGCTGCCCAACCCCATGTCGATGGCAAACTCACCAGGCGGAGTCGAGCAGGTCGATTGTTTAGTGGTTTCCGAGAGCGCCACAAAGCCGTTATTCGGTGCCTGTCGTTTCCACGCAGTCCATTGTTTGTTTGTTGTTTGGGATGCGAGTCTGTCGATTTCGAATGTGCGGAGGCAGGCATAACAGAGCGATATGAACGGGCGTAAATGTGGGCGAACAAAGAAGCCTCTGCAATAATGGCAGAGTGGTTTGATGGGTGCTCGGTGGGGATGGAGGCGAACAAAGAAGGAAGGCGGATGACGTTGAGCAAACGGACGACCGCCAAGATCTTCTGCTGGCAACGACCACGCTCCTCGGTTTTCGGGCGCCCACATCGGTATCCACCTCCGCAGCCTGTCATCTACCGACACTGACATCTTCGAGAACATACTGCCCTCTACACCAAGCTCCCGCTCACGGTTATGCTCATCTCGGTCCGATACGTCTTGCTACGCGAAATCCGGTTAGGCATGGCCATCTCCGACATCCGAGAAGAAGGCGGAAAGACACATCCCGTTTCCAACCAGCCTTCTTTGCTTATCATCACCGCAAGAGAGCGACCATATGCGACCCAGAGGTTGGAGATCTGCAGTTTTGATTGATGCTCTGCATGTTTTCAGGGCATCTGAACTTGTTTGTCACCACTCACGTCTGTCAACGTCTCTGTTGGCGGAGCTCTCGAAGTTCACTGGAACAGTCAAGAATGTGAGCTATGGTTTCCGCATCACCCTGTGGTTTGATGGAGTAGGGCACGAGATCTCCACCATCAAGATTGTTGGAAGGGGACTTGGGCGAGGATTTGGGCTCCTCCAACTGGCCGGCTCAAGGGCATCCACTTGGTTGTTTACTTCCCCAGATCTGATGGTTTTGTGGAGATCCAGATCCATCGAACTGACGAACTTCAGCATGTCTGAGGGCACAAGTACTTAAAGTAGTATGTTTGATTGTCAAGGCACTTTTTGTGCACTCGTTTGTGTGTTGTACATTTAGATATGGCTTAACATGGAAATTATGATAGAGTTTGGTATGTACCGGCTCCTTGTGATGGCGTTGGAGTTATAGGCCGTGAAGGCATCCGCTACATCGGAGAAATTTACATCCCATTCGGCAGAAAAGCTTATCTTCTAGACAGGATAACGGGTCTACTCTATCTGTTTTGACGTTGAGGCGTCGGCTGCACACGAGATCCCCTTGGATCGAATGCATGGAAGTGGAAGCGCACAGGCTGGCCAAACGCGGCTTCCATCGGATTCACTAAGCGGATTGAGTAATACATGCAACCACCTGCACTTGGCAGTACAGCTCTCGACGTCAGGCCTCTCTTTCGAGGCTACCTACAGCTGCAACAAAGATCTCAATGGATAGGAAATCGGAACTCGCGAATGCAATCGCAGTCATAGCTAACTCCATACTTCAGCTTGTACAGGTGGAGTAGGTGGACTGAGGCGTTGTCGACCCCCCGTCTCAAACCAACGAGCACCATGTTTAGGTGCCCTACCTACTTCCCTTTTCGTCGCCTCGACCCAAACACCAAGAACAGCCTTGATACTTCCCTTCTCCAACAACAACCACCTTGAAATACCCCCAGGTACCCACCCTTTCACCCTCTTTGTGCCAATAGACCTCCTCCTTCGACCGACCACTCCACCTCTCTTCGATCAACATCTCGAGCTTTCTATTACTACCGCTACTGCCGTTTATACTTTGCTTGTTTGCTATCTCTACGATCATCACCGTACTCGACTGGACTCGACTCATCTTTTTAACGGCATCGGCTATCGAGTAAACGACAAACAACACTACCGGTTGTTCTTCGGACTATACACCTCTCCTCTGACGTCTCGGGCTCATCTAGAAGCGATAGCATCCTCTCCACGAACCGCAAAGAAGCCCATCATGACCAAAGAGGAATTCGAAGTGGTACATCCGACGGAAAAGGAGAAGAGATCGATTTGGAGACAGAATTTCAAGGATTGGGGAGGAGATCTCACAGGTATGCGTTAGAGTAATCAGGCTCGCTTTCGCCGTCCCTACAACGACCCCCCAACTCCCATTTCACCTATTGCGTTCATCTCTTCCATAACCTCTCTTCGTCTCAAGCACTACTAACGGTATCGCTACAATAGAGCAACAATACATCGATAGGGAGATCCGCGGCCAAAAATTCCCCTTAACCCAGAAAGGCGGCATCCAGTTCTTCATTCTCGTCTCCCCCAGTCAGAAGAACGAAGACGGCACTCGCAAAGTTCTTTCCTACTGCGAATATATCGTCAAGCCCGCCATAGTCAACTACGCCGATGGCCGTCTCGAGGAGGTAAACAGCTACGCACTCGGTTCCGTCTTCACACCCACCGACTGCCGGAAAAAGGGCCATGCAAAGACCATGCTCAAACTCCTCGGCCAGAAGATTGATCGTGATGTGCGGACCGGGTTGAAAAACATACCCTTCACAGTGTTGTACTCGGATGTTGGCAAGGTACGTTCTCATTTCCCTTCAATCATCACTTACTGTTTCTTATCGACAAATGGTAACACTCATATCAGGAATTCTACTCTCGTCTTGGCTGGCACCCACACGAATCCCATCACCTCCACCTCCCTCCCATGGCCGGCCCACAATTTAGCACTTCGCATAACTATATCGACGCCATGGCGCTGCAAGACCTTTGCGTCATTGATATAGCCCACATCAAGACACTCGTTTCACAACCCCTTCCATCCAACGTCTCCGCTCGCATATCCTTCCTCCCAACTTCATACGTCCTCGACTGGCATGAGCAGCGCTCAAACTATGTTTCGATGATCAAGTCTGGAAAATCATCTTGTCTCCATGGTCTCCAAACTACCGATGGCCGCATGTGGATCGTCTGGACACACTGGGTTTCCAATCGCCACCGGAAGTTGGTGATTCTTCGGTTCGTCGATCTGGATGAGGGCCAAGTTCTCGACAGTGCATCCGAGGCAAAGCGGAGGGAAAACGTCAAGCTCTTGCTGAAGGGTGCACAGAGAGAGGCATATGACTGGGACCTTGCCAAGGGCGTGGAGATGTGGAATCCAACTCCTTTGGTAAGAGAAGTGGCAGCCGAGATCCAAGGATCCAGCGTCGTAGAGAGGCATCAGAGTAGTATTCCGAGCTTACGCTGGCATCCAAGGAATCAAAGCGAGGTGGGAGTTGGGGTTGATGAGGGGAAGGAGATAAGGTGGGTTAATAATGAGTTTTATTCTTGGTGTTAAGGGCTGGAGCCGATAGGAGAGATGGATTGAGCTCATGAGTCTAGACGATGATGATTTTGGAATGGGTTTGGCAATGGTGTTTAAATGGTTGACGGGGTAGTACAGTGACAAGGTGGTTATTGGTAAGTAGACTGGTACGAGTATGAGTCGACTGGAGTTCGTAGAGGATTCGTTGGCACTGTATCAATTGAAGGTTGTTCTCATGACGTTTCTGCCTTTTTTGCTATTGTGGTCCATGGTACATTTTGATGCCCGTTTGCAATGTCTGAGCATGGTAGTGAACTCAGCGAGACGGACGTTGCAATTGGAATGATATGAGAACTCACATACTTGTACCATACGGGGTAGAATCAGCCCGATAGCCTGATAATATTGCTCTGTGCGTCCGGGATCGCTTTGAAATTCAATGGTCATAGATACCCAAATGAGCATAACTTGGCGATCGATCTGATACTTATTCCTTCGTTCGAATGCTTTACATTCTATAGATCTACTCTCCTTCACATACGGCCATAGATTGAAGAATATACGGGATCCCGTCCGCTCTCCCATAGTCAAGCTTCTAATCGCCGAGTTAGTACTGCGGTGGGTGACCACGCAGGAATCCTTGGTGCTGTATGGTTTTGACTTTTGGACGAGATTACATTTTAGAACTACTTCCGGCAGTTCTGATTGTTTGCACGATCCAAGTTGCATGGTCACTGCAAGTGCAGTGACTTGTTCTCTCACTTTGTACGAGATCAAGACTCTTTCCTGGTTTTGGGTAAATGTTCTTCTCTTAATTAAATGCCGTCAGAGAATGTAACAAGTACGTGCTCTTTGGTGGGTAAACAGGTCTTGTTTCTCTTCATCCACGTTTCTGTTATCAACAATTACTCGTACCGGTTCTGATTTCCTTGCTGGTTAAAACTGTATATACAAGGGATATGTAAAAGGACACAGGTTGTAACCCGCCACTCTTGAGGGTATTTTCATTTGTGGAGCGTAGGGCATTCTGATATTCGAATGATACTGATACTTAGGTAAGTAGTACTAAGTGAACCAGATGCTACAGCTTGAAGATGATGAGGGAAGTGGGGAGAATTCTATGGATGCAGCTTATATCCAAATCATGATTTGCAAGGCCGTATCCCTGCTCCGCATACTCGTCTCTCTTCTGCCAGAACCAACATCCTCGTACAATGTGCAGTGCTTGTTGCGTTGTTCTGTCCTAGTAGACCTCGGAGACGGCGAGAGTCGAATTGTTGAGAACGAAGTTGTTCTAACGTACACTTTCTTTCGACCAGCATTGTAGGATGCATGTGCGAATTTGGGGTTTGGAACTTAGTATCTCCATTGCAAGTCTCAGCTGTAGATGCTCGCACAGCACCCAGGCTGGAGTATGTGATCTTAAGTTGCTTGAATTGTTGCTAGCTGTTGTTCTTCGTAGTCTCAGATACAAGAGGTACTTCTGTACTTCAAGTTGTAACAGACCTCTCTTTACCGACTCATGTGCACGTATGGCATTTGATATCCGTGTTAGTGTTGCGAAACTGTTTCTTTGAGCTACTCGTACCGTGACCCTCAGCCCAATGTAATTCTCGACAGTGCAAACTCGTGTTTTGACGTACTCTATGTTTCTTATCTGCACAAGTACTTAGTTGCTTCTCTTGCAAGATTCTTGATACCGTCAAGATGTACTAACATTCCTCGTGACACGTGCTGCAGCGCTGTTGGGTCGAGAATGTATCCTTTGTGCTTATACAGCTTTTGATTCTTGGACATAGAGCAGAGCGTAGTTGTGAGGCTCTACTCGAGTACTCTTGTAGAAACTCCGAGTCTAGATCGCAGCACATACTTTATATAACCCTCGTAAAGCGGGACTCTTCTCTTCTATGCACATATAGTACAAAGCGCCCGTGCTTCAATGTTACAGGCATCCTTCGAATTCTTCGTATAGAGATCCTTCCTCGACACTCGCAGTTCTTCCTAGATCCTACGTATCTACATCCCCATTTTGCAATCTTGTAGGTGTTATTGTTTACTTCGTGTACATCCCTTAATATAAAGCTTTGGTACGTACTTCTTTGGGTAAACGTGAAGGATGGTATGGATATGGCATCATGATGACGTGTGCCAACCTGAGAACGAGAGATCATGTAGTCGGTACTTCGTGCATCTGTCTCGGAAGACATTTACATATATTACTTGTGCCTTCAACTTCTCAGTTGTGCAGCTTCGCAACTCGATGCTTGAAATGCGTAGCTCTTACTGGTTACATCCCCGTTCGAACGTTCGGGTTGCTCTTGTGCGCTGATATGTATTCTGCGAGCTCGGAAAGTGGTCATGAGGCTCTACTGTCGAAGAAACTCTGCATATGTGAATCGTAGCGTATATTGATGTATCCTCTAGAGCTCTCATGAAGTGAAGTCCTAATAGGTTAAGTAGTCATGGTGGAAACTCGTGTCTTGATCGTAACTCGTACTGGTATACACCCAATACCCTAGTTATACCTTGATGTTTCTCTACCTACTCCTCAGTTCTTTCTACCTTCATCCCCGTCCCATCGGCCAGTATCTCTGTCACTTTATATATATTTCGTATCCAATATTAAGGTCTTAAACGTCTTGTCAAAAAGCTTAACTTAAGGCAAGAGGGTGTAAAGTGCCACTCTTGAACCTTTAAATTTCCTGAGCGGGACGTACGGATGGCCGTGAACTTGCCTTCTCAGCGACAAACGTGGCCACGTGATTGAAGTCCATGATCGAGAAAGAAGAGGCAGTAAGTAACGTACAATCTGATCAATACTTCGTAATTCGTTCGCAAGCCTAAGTTATTCGTGAGACAAAGACCAGTGTCTGTGTCAACTCGAAAGCAGAACATAATACATGCGGGTGAAATTACTTCCTAGCAAGGAAGTAAGTATCTCTTGTCATGTCTATCCAGTTGAATTTGTCTTGGTTCATTCTGGTCCGGTCCATACTTCGAGCTTCGAATTGCTTTGTATTCGGACAAGTTGCATCTGATCTTTTGGAGGAAGGAAAGTATGGCTCAAGAGGCCTTGCAAGGTGAAACATGATGCCGGTACTATGATTCGTATACCAACTCTGTTGACAAGTCGTAAGAAGTAGTAGTTTTATTCCTGTGCTTGCAAACTCCTCAGCTGATCAGAGGTGCTAACTCGCAGGGCACTCTTTCCACACGACTCGGACCTTAGTATACTATGCCGTGAGATTAGTCCGAGCATACCTGCTCCCCAGTTCTTACAGTACTGCCTTCATCCCCGTTCAACTTTCTTCTCTCACTGTGGTACGAACCCAGCACCTTTTATAATAGCACAAATAAAAATGGCACCAGTTTCCCAGTAGCACTGGCTAAGAGCTATTTGACACCGTTAGCAGTTGCACCTGTATGGCCCTAGCGAATTGATTGTGCTATCATGCACTTTTACTGCCACCCTATGTATGTGGTGCTATGGCACCATTTGTTCGCATCTGCAAGAACGACGTTTCGCTAACCGGGAGTTGGCCGTGTGATTCCGTTGACCGTGTATGGCCGCGTTCCCGGGGGAACTCTAGCGGGAAGCTAGCGAGCTCTCCTTGACAAGGAGATAGCGAGGCAACACCGTGTCATGGCCGGGGTTCTGCCAGGCAGGCACTAAGAGGCAAACCCTCTCAGGGGGGCTTAGTGTCGACACCTATCCGGGGTTAGGGGGGAGTCGGTCGGCAAAGGGGTAGATTGCCGAAGCTACGCTCGTGGGATACCCGATGCCTAG